>CANUEX010076800.1:0-138263 GCA_948099535.1 Jatropha multifida | reverse complement strand
GAAGGAAAATAGAATTCTTGAAGTATTTATGTGCCAATTGTTGGAGTTTATATGAAATTGACATTCTATAATTGATTATAGATTAAATAAGAAATATTTAATTATTTATGGATGTCTTATTTTCAATATATGAAGTACGTAGGGAATCATTACGATATGCAAGAATAAGTTATTTAGTTAGTGAATTATGATTAAGTGGTTCAAATGAGTGATTAGAGATATGAGTGAAGTCTAGAAAGGTATATGAATTTTATGAGTTTATAAGAAATTGTTCCAAGTTGAATTTTACTATGTTTATTTGGAAGTGATTTTCGAATTAAAATGATTTGAGGTGCATAGGTAATTATTGTTAGAATAGAGCAATCAATTTAATAATAAAATAGAGTATTTATAAACATTCATCATAAAGGATTCATGGAGGAAATTAATATTTAGATAATTGGAGTATGTAAGAGAAATTGATATGTAACTAGAGGAAATGAATCAGCTATACGAAAGATTGAAGAGATATAGGTTATATGATATGAATTAATGAAAGTTATTATTATTGTATGATGATTGAGGTCTAATAGAGCTGTGTTTTTTTTATGAACTAGCAAAAATAGGAATGATAAGTGTATGAATATGAAATTAAATTTGAAGAGTATGTTAGAATTAAACGATGTGTAAGGAATTGTCTAGAATTAAAATTTTTATTGCGGGAACTAGATCTTATTATGACTTTTCACTAGAGACTGATAAATAATCTGAGAAGACTAATATAAACTTAGGAATATATGCTTCGGATGTGAGTACATAATTTTGGAGGATATTGAGATTTGTACATTCCCTTAATGGAATTAACTCATATTAATAGTTATCAAATAAGTTTAGGTATGATGTTTCACAAAATTTTTATAATAAGAAATATAAATCTCCTAATTGTTGGAAGAAGTAAGAGATATGAAATTAACAGAACCCGAGTTAGTTCAAGTTAACTCTGAAAAGAGATTTACCGTGCAATACATAATCAAAACAGATTTTGATAAATCAAAGAGTTATTCACAAAGAATTAATATTTTCAAAAAGTGATATAGTATTTTTAAAAGTATCTTCTATAATAAATATCTTTCGTTTTAGCAAAAAAAAAAAGGGAAAACTAGCCCCTAGATATATTGGACCACACCGAGTAATTGCAACAATTGGGAAAATAGCTTATGAGCTAAATTTGTTTAACAACTTATTTCATGAAAATTCGACTTTCCACGTGTATTTGTTAAGAAAATGCATTCTCGAGCCATCTTACGTGTTAGAGCTATAGGAAGTCAAGTGAATGAAAACTTGACTTATGAAAAGGTGCCACTTATAACATTTGAGTTATAAAATCGTAAACTCCAGTCTAAAGAGATTTCTATGGTTAAGGTTTTGTGAAGAAACCATTCTGTCAAGGAGTGCACGTGGGAAGTGAAAGCGGAGATACAAGAGAGATATCCCTATCTTTTTTTCATTTTGAGTGAGAGGCTTTATATTGTTGATAATTGAACTTGGCTTATTTTGTATGTTCCTTACTTGTATATCGTCCTATTTTGTTATTTCTAAAATTCGAGGATGAATTTTTATAAGGAGGGGAGAATTGTAATACCCCAAAATTTTTTATTTCAAAATAATTCCCATTTAAATTTAATCATTAAATTATTAGCCAATAATATTACTCCACATAATATTATCAGGACCGAAAACCATTTTGGTTCGCTCTAAAATTAATAGAGTAACCGTTAATCGAATAAAAATCGGACAAAATTTTTTTTATTGGACCGAATTAATTAAATTAGACCCGAATCGGATATTTTTGAAAAATACTGTGTATCACTATTTTTTTTCTCCCCGACAAGTTATCGACGGACGGTTTGTTTTTATTGATAATTTTAAACTTTCTTTTTTTTTCTTTTTTTTTCTTTTTCTTTCTTTCCTTTTCTTTCTTTTCTTTCTTTTCCTTTCTTTCTTTTTATTTTCCTCTTCTTCTTCATTCTTCATCGACACCTCCCTCTCAACTCACTCTCACAGCCCTCTCTCAGCCACTCCCTCTCATTGCGCTGCCAGTGCCTCCACCACCAGCCACGCCTCAAGCTGATGTCGACCACCACACCTCCAGCTCTGGCTCCCTCTTTCTCTTTCCCTCACTCTCAGTTTCTCTCTCTGTGTCACGACCCAAAATTATGGGCCGGACCGACACTAGGACCTAGGTAAGCTTAAGGTCCCCGAGGCCCGTAGTAAGCCTAAACCATAAAAATCCATTTTTATTATCATTTGACTGACGGAATAGTAAGCTCATATTATGACATTATTCATAATATAATCAGAGTTAACAGTTCTGACCTAACCTTAGTATTAAACATTATTCGCAGCTCGGGCCCATATCCGTTTAATAAAAATATATTCTCATGTAGATATTTATTTGTCATAATATGATCAAACTATTCCTATATAGTCTCCAAATATTAAAAAAGAACACTCCATAATTTATTTATAACCACATGATAACTTCTTTTACATAACCAAATATTAATTAAACATCCTAACTATGGAGTGAAATAAAATGTGCGGAAAGCCACAAATATTAACGAATAATTCATACTAACATGTTCGGATTTCTGCGGAGAAGGAAGCAGAGTCTTATAAACCAATGGTACTTTTATTTCCTGAAAAATTTTTATGGAAGGGGGGTGAGTTTCACTAAACTCAGTGAATAATAATAAATAATGCAAACCCACACATTCAAGCAATATGCTTTCACAATATAATAAATGGGCATAGTTTACAAGCACGTATCATTAATCAGCATCTTCAAACAAATCACATTCAACTATTCACAACATGAGGAAATTAGTCAGTGAAGTCACAAATCCACCGATTGGCCCCCGGCCAATTTCCATTATAATAATAATATATATAAAAGGGAGCCGATCCCCCATACCTGGCCCATTGACCTATTGTAACACACGTCGTCCCAATTTCCACCCAGATACAAAAGCACATTATTTCACATCACAGTTATTCACAAATATATTCAATACAATAAATGCAACATATGAATGTAATCAAGGGCTGAAATTGTATAAATTTATAGAACTGGAATATTATATATCAAAGACTAAGATTATAGATTTGGGATATTATATTTGAAAAATGAATTATATCAATATAGCAATAGAAATAATAAATGATTCGTGATTATTTAAATAATATAAAGAATATATGGAATGCATATGAAATGCATATATGCAGGATGGTGTGCACAATTTATTATTACTCACAATGACCGTAGAATAAGTTCAAGTCTGTCCTGGGTTCTGATTTGGAGGAGCAGTAGAGGAACTTGGTTGATCTAAGAAAAATATAATCAGACAATGATTCCCTTAATTAATAATATTATTTTAATAAATCTTATTTTATTTTTCTGACTAAATTTCTAATATTATTTTCACAAAAATATAGCTGTCTACTGATTTTATTATAATCCAGCTTTCTAAGATAACCATCATGTATACTAAACAATTATTCAAATAATTATAATAAACTCTATAACTATAATAAACCTTTAATTCAAAAATCCTCAACTATATATTTCTATTAATTCACTATATAGCCTTACTATTTACCAGCAATTAATTTATTCTCTTATTTTGTATCTAGTCTAGATATCAATTCCATTTACTTTACCACAAAATATATTTATACTCCAAATTATAATTTAACATCAACAATAATAATAATTCTATCTAATTAAAATATTCAAATATAATTCGTTAGCAATTTTTACCAAATATTCTAATTATCATTCGAATAATTTAATTATATAAAAGCCATTAATAACCATTTAATCTTTGTGCTAAAAACTATTAACCTTTGTAATAATTCATTTAATCAACCAATTAATTGATTCTATTCTTTTATATGCTCAATTTATTAAAAATCCTTTAAATATACCCATTAATCCTTAATAAAGGAATTTTCATAATTTTAGAATCTTAACGCTAACTAATTAATTTACTAACCCTCAAAATCAATTAAAATCCTACAATTACTCTTTAATTATCCAAATCATCAATTAATTATTTTATCCAATTTCTCCAATTAATCATCAATTTCATAATTAATTAATTAAAAATACTGAAATTAACTAATAACCCAATAATCAATAATTCACCGAAATTCTAATAATATATCTTCTAAATATAATAAAATCAACCAAAATAATAAATCAACCTCCTATAGCTAATTAACCATTGTAATTATTCAATTTTACTAATTAACTATCAATATCGTCCCTAAAATAATTAAATCCACCAATAATATAAAATCAATAAATAATTTACCAATCACCTAATTAATAAAACCAATCAATCAAAATACTAAATTTAATAATTAATATCCTAAAATCAATTTAACCTCCTTAATTAACATAATTCCAATTAAAATTAATTAACCTCAACCTATAACTAAATAATTAATTAACTACCATAATTCTATCAATATACCACAAAACCAACTAAATAAATCAATTTTCACAATCACTCTATTTAACTAATTACCCATTCAAAATACTAAAATTCAAACTAAAATACTAAAAATTAACTGATTAATCATCTAATCAAAATATTAACAATTAACCAAAATACTAAAATTCAACTACCTAATAAATTATCAAAAATTAACTAATCAACTACAATTATTCCTCAAATATCAAAATTCATCCAAACAATATATAATCCACAAATTAATCTACTAACCAAAATAATCACCATTCAAATAATAAAATCATTCAACCAAATATTCTAAAATAACAAACTAATTAATAAAAAATTTAACTAAATAAATTCTAAAAAAATAAAATCAATACCCAATAATTGTCAAATTCCCAAAAAGTCCTTGAATCGGAGGAGGAGGAGATGGTGGCCGGAAGCAAGCTGGGCTTGTTGCCAAGGTCGCGCGCGGAGGAGCAGGTGGTGGCTGTGGCGCGACGCGAGGTGCTGCAATTGCTGGAGTCGCACAGAGAGGGAGACAGAGTAGAGCTGGGTCGCAACCGCGCGAGGAGGAGCTGTTGGAGCTCGCTGCTGCGGTTGTTGGCGTGAGGCGAGGCGCAAGGTGCTGCGTGCAGTGGCTATGGCCACTACCGGTCTTGTGCAGAGAGAGACAGTGAGAAAGAAAGAGAGAGAGATGTTGTTGTGGTGGCCAGGGATGGCTGCAACTGGCCAGCGCGAGGAGAAGAGACGCAGCGCCTGCTGCGGTGGTTGGCACAGGGAAGAGGAGTGGTTGCTGGCTGTGGCTAGAGGCAGTGAGAGAGGAAGAGAGGGAGAGGGGCTGCTGAAGGTGGTGCCGATTGAAGAAGAGGAAGAAGAGAAGAATAAAAAGAAAGAAAAGAAAAGAAAGAAAAAGAAAAAAGAAAAAGAAAATAAAAAAAATTAATAAAATTTAAAATTATTAAATAAAAACAAACCGTCCAAGTTTAAAATTACTTTTACTTATAACTAAAAGTAAAATATATAAAATCCCATCAAAATTTATAATTTTGTAAAACTATTGCAGCTACTACTAGGTACTAGCCAGAGGGCATTTTAGAGAATTTATACAAATAGAATTAATAATTAGGATTATAAAAAATTTAAATCAAACCAAAAATGAAGAAAATTTAAATAAACCAATTAAATTTACAAATATAATTTAATTTAGTGGGCAGTTTAAGAGCGATTTAAAAGTTTTTATTGTTATAGAAAAGATAATAAAAAATAAATCAACTTCAGTAATTTTTTATGAATAAATTGTAATTGTTAATTTATTAATATGTGTAAAAGGCACACAAAATTTTAAGTGTAAAAGTTTAATCATTTAATGTAATATCCTTTATAAAGATTGGTAGTAGATATTTATATATAAAAAAATAACTAATGGTAAGTGTATAAATGATTAATCAATAGATTAATGTTCAAATCTCTGCTTCCAAAAGCTTATTAAATTTTTAATATTTTTACATTTTTTCAAATTAAACCAAATAAATAATTTTTTAAAATTATAATTTTGAATCGGCCTATGCAATCGGAAAATATTTATCTATATTTAATTTGTGTGCCAACTTTGGTATATCAAATCAATCAAACTTTTTATTCCAACAAAAATATTTTTGAAAAAAATAAAATTTCTATAATATTTAAAAAAGTTATTTTTAATCAGCTTAATGTATGGTTGGTCGATGTAAAAGTTTATTTATAACGGTTGATGAAACCCCTCTTACAAAACCTCTTATTCAAGTTTATTACAGAAAAAGTAAGTTGTCTTTTTTCGAATTTCTCAAAAAAAAAAAAAAAAAAAAAATTCTAGACACGGTAGTAAATAAAATCACAAATTGTCCAATCTTCTTTGCTGTCTATCACAACACAACCCACAGAACCAACCTACTTAGCTGTTTCCTCTGCGAAGGAAGGAAAACGAAGAAAGAGAGGGAGAGATAGAGAGAAAGCGGAAAGCACCTACAAGTAATCCTTTCAAAAACCTAAGAAACCGGCGTTAGATTCTCTCTCTCTCTCCGTCTCTACTTCGCCTTTCACTCCTCCGGCCACCGCCATGCTTCATCCCCTCCTCTTCTTCCTCTTCCTCATTTCCACCTCCGCTGCTGACGACGGTGCCACAGTGCTTAAACTCGCCGGCTCCTTGTCTCCGTTGCCGTCTGGTTGGTCGACGAAGTCGTCCTCCGGCTTCTGTGACTGGAATGGTATAAAATGTGAGTCTAACAGGGTCACTTCTATTTCTCTTCCAAATCAAGATCTCACCGGAACTCTTCCATCGGAGATCTCTACCTTAACTCAACTCAAGACACTCGCTCTTCAAAACAACCGTCTTTCTGGTGATCTTCCACTGCTTGCTAATCTCTCTAATCTGGCAAGTATTTTTTTGGATTTCAATAATTTCACTTCTATTCCTTCTGGATCCTTCAAAGGACTTACCAGTTTGCAAGAGTTAAGTCTTGGAAATAATGTGGATCTTGCTCCATGGCAACTTCCTGCCGATCTTGCTGAATCAACTGCTCTTACGAGCATAACAGCAAACCAAGCAAACATCTACGGCTCCATTCCTGATATTTTTGAATCCTTGATTAGTTTGCAGAATTTAAGGCTGAGTTACAATAATTTGACAGGTTCTTTGCCTCAGTCCTTGGCAAATTCTAACATTGAGAACTTATGGCTGAATAATCAGCAAATGGGTTTATCAGGTACTATTGATGTGTTATCAAATATGATTCAGTTGTCTCAGGTATGGCTGCAGAAGAATCAGTTTATTGGTCCAATTCCAGATTTGTCTAAATGTGATGAGCTATTTGATTTGCAGTTGAGGGATAATCAATTTACTGGTGTAGTACCACCTTCTTTGGCTTCTCTTCCTAAATTACTCAATATTTCTTTGTCAAATAACAAATTGCAGGGTCCTTCACCTGTTTTTAGCTCCTCTGTTACGGTTACTAATGATGGAAAAAATAATTACTGTACGGTTTCTGGTAAGGCCTGTGATTCACAAGTGACTGCATTGCTTGAAGTTGCTGAAGGTTTTGGTTATCCAGTGAAACTTTCTGATGATTGGGTAGGGAATGATGCTTGTTCTGGATGGGACTTTGTTAATTGTGATCCGCAGGACAGGGTTATTACTGTTAATTTGGCAAAGCAGGGTCTTACAGGAACTATTTCACCTGCATTTGCCAATCTCACTTCTTTGAAGAATTTATATTTGAATGGGAATAACTTGACTGGTACAATTCCTACTAGCTTGACCGAACTTGCACAACTTCAGACACTTAATGTTTCTGGGAATAACCTATCTGGAAAAGTTCCGATCTTCCGAACCTCAGTGAAGTTGATCATCACACCTGGAAACAGTCTACTGGGGAAGGACATAAACACAGGTGGAGGTCCAGGATCATCTGACACAAATAGTAGTGCACCAAGTGGGAGCACATCTCCATCAGGTTTAGGAAAAGGTTCTGGGATATCTGGAGGTATTATTGCCGGTATTATTATAGCTGTCATCATTTTTGTTGCTGTTTTAACATTTGTGTTGTGTAAATATAAGAAAAGGCGTGGGAGATATGGGGATATGGAGAAAGAGGACAGTGTTAAGTCAAATGGTAAGAACGAAGGACCAAGTGGGGTTAATGGATATAATGGGCTGCCTACTGAATTACATAGCCAGAGTAGTGGTGGTGATAGTGGCCATAAGATGTTTGAGGGTGGAAATGTTGCAGTGCCAATTGAAGTTCTTAGACAAGTTACTGATAACTTTAGTGAGAGAAATATTATAGGAAGAGGTGGTTTTGGGGTAGTGTATAAAGGAGAGTTGCATGATGGGACTAAGATTGCTGTAAAGAGGATGGAATCCACAGCGATGGGCACAAAAGGTATGAAAGAGTTTCAGGCAGAGATTGCAGTGCTTTCAAAGGTTAGACATAGGCATTTAGTTGCTCTTTTAGGTTATTGTGTCAATGGCCATGAAAGACTTTTGGTCTACGAGTATATGCCGCGTGGAACTTTAGGGCAGCATTTGTTTGAATGGCAAGAACATGGCTATTCTCCACTTACCTGGAAGCAAAGGGTTACCATTGCGCTAGATGTTGCAAGAGGAGTTGAGTATCTGCATAGTTTAGCTCAGCAAAGTTTCATTCACAGAGATTTGAAACCTACAAACATTCTTCTTGGGGATGACATGAGAGCCAAAGTGGCAGATTTTGGTTTGGTTAGAAATGCACCTGATGGGAAGTATTCTGTGGAAACACGACTGGCAGGCACCTTTGGCTATCTTGCACCTGAGTATGCTGGTAAGTAAATTATTTTGTATGTTTATTCTAGCAATTACGCCAGTTGCCTGGTCTTGTTATGCATTGGCAATTTCATCATGTATAATTACCGTTTGTTGCGATATTGTCACATTCTAGAAACTGAGGAAAGCCTAGAGTTTACAGCTAACATTATTATGGCAACATAAATATCTCCAAATATAGGTTTTACAAGTTAGTATCATTTTACAGAATCTTTATAGGTGTTGTCTAGAAAACATGACTTTCATCAGATTTACTTGCGTTCTCTGATTTCTTCTCTGTTTTTCATGTGAGAACTCTTGCAGTCATCATGTTTCCTGCGACGTCTGAGGCTATTAGAATGTATATCTTTCTTCTGGGGTGTAATGAGCTGAAGATCACATAGGTGTTTAATTTATTTTGCTTGTGAACTTGTCTGCACATATGTTTAATTCTCAATACTTAACATACTTTTTCTTAGTATGTGATGAATTTGAACATGCTTTCATGTACTTATTTTTGGATGAAAAGTTAGTTACTTCATTCTGATGAAGCAGCGTCCCTTTTTGCTTATTGTCAGCTACTGGAAGGGTGACAACAAAGGTGGATGTTTATGCCTTTGGAGTTGTTCTGATGGAGATGATAACCGGCAGAAAAGCTCTAGAGGACTCCCTGGGAGATGAGAAGGCTCATCTGGTTTCATGGTTCCGCAGGGTCCTAATCAACAAGGAAAACATCCCAAAGGCAATTGATCAGACTCTCAACCTGGATGAAGATACACTCGCCAGCATTTACAGAGTGGCTGAGTTAGCAGGACATTGCACTGCTCGGGAGCCATACCAAAGACCTGACATGGGGCATGCAGTTAATGTCTTGGGGCCTCTTGTAGAGCAATGGAGACCTACTAGCCGAGAAGAAGATGAAGGTCATGGCATTGACCTCCATCTGAGCCTTCCACAAGCTCTTCAAAGATGGCAAGCTGATGAAAGTTCTTCCTCAATGTTTAATGACTTATCCTACTCTCAGACCCAGTCAAGTATTCCCGCAAGACCTGCAGGTTTTGCAGAGTCATTTAATTCAACTGATCTGCGATAACACGCGTAGAACGTTGAGAATCTTTTTTAAAATTGAGATCGAAGGTAAGGTAAAGAATGAGGGGGGATTTCACCTGCAATCATCACAAGTCTATCAAGGTATAATTGTATGTATTCATTTTGCTTGTTTCTTTCATGACCTTATATTCTTAATTGGACAAAAGCTGAGCAGTGGAGCTTTAAGTTCTGTTTACTGGATTAATTGTTCCTAACCTATCAATTTGGTTATTGATGGATTACAAAAGGCGGTTTCTTCCTCTTTTTTTCTATGTTTTTTCTCCTGTGGGTGAAAGCGGCAGGGGGTGGGGTTGGAAGGAAGGAGCAAAAGAGCAAAAGAGCAAGGATGTATAATATTATTGGATCATTACTTACATCATTAATATTATGTTTTTGGCCAATTATATCTAGCGGATGGAAATTTTTTTTTCTGGTTCTGTTTGATATTGCTATTTGGACTGCTGTTGAGGACAAATTTCTATTGAAAAGTGTTTATAAGAGGCCATTGAATTTATTTTTTGAGGCGAGTTTTGCATTTTCAGTCATAAAAATTTTGAAATAGCTTGTCAATACTCTCAAATCTCAATAGTCATTCTTATCTTTTTTTATTTTCATTTGACACTCAATCCACGAAATATCTATCTGGGAATGATTTTCAAAGGCTTGTGAAACGTGGGATGAGTTTGTTAGCAATATCATTATTTTTCTTACCTTCAAAATGGCTTATAAAAATAAATTGATGTGGATGTTTGTGGCAATCTGGCATTAGTTGACAATGAGATGGATGTTAGCTGGAAGAGTGAGATATGTTTTGTGCCGTGTCTGTTATTATATATTGTGAGTTTGGTACTGTAAGGCATTTTAGTTGAGAATAGAAGACCGACTTTTCTACTGCTGCACATGTCGCAAGAATCTTTGTCTACCCTCCTTTTGTTTTTCTTTCTTGCCCGATTCCTTTTGCCTTTTTCCTTTAAGTTCGACACATTTAGCTTATAAAAATAAAAAAAACCAGAGTGGGTCGTGCGGTTGCTTAATTTAAGTTTACGTGATTTTTTTCTTTATTTATTATTATATGGATATGTTTTTACTTGTTATATTTATTACATGTCGATTTAGTGTTTGTTATTGTTGCATATTTTTAGTTTTTATTTATTAGAAACAGAACAATCTTTTTCTTTATTTGTTTCTTTAAAGCTGATCTCTTTTTTTTTTCTGAGATTTTTAATTTTCTTCCTTCATGATGTCAAAATTTTTTTCAATTATCATATCTCTTCCTTAATCATTGAACAATAAAAGTATTAAAAATTCAAAGTTTGAGAATGAAATAATAATAAAAATTTGTTCTTCCATTTTTTTTAAATTTCAAATTTACTATATCCGGTTTTGTAGTAACTCTCGATTATTAATTATAAAAACAAAAATAAGAGCAGTACATTATTAAGTATAAAAAAAATTGACATACCAAGAGCTAATGGGAAGTGCATTAGACTTGGTAATAGATTCAAGTTCGAATCTTTTTTTTTTAAATATTAAAACAAGTTATAGAAAAAAAATATAACAGAATTTTGATGGGGATGAGATTAAATGAGCAATAAAATTTTATCATGGCGAATCCTACAATAAAAAAAAAAGAGAAGAATAATATAAATGGAAGTGGGATGAATATCCATGAGTTTTGAGTTCAAAAACAGCTACTAAATGGATTTAGAATAGATATAAATATTAAAATTATAACGGATATGAATATGGATAGCTCAAAATTTAGTATACTCACCGTAAACACTAAGACACAGTCTAGTGATAAGTGCATATAAATTTATATTTAAATTATTTTCCCAATACTCAAAATAATAATAACAACAAAGAAAATTTAAATAATTTACTTTCTTTTTTTACTTGTCATCTTAAATATGAGAATAATCCTGTTTCAAAATTTACAACTATCATTTTCTTAAAATACTTTCTCAGGGATTAAATTTCTAGTATTGCTGGGCTCGTTTTTTGAATTCAAACATATTTTACCATTTAAGCCACTTCTCAGGGTCTATATGAAATTCATTTCCATAGAATTCATTTTATTTTAGATAAGAAATTCATTTTATTTTAAATAAATTTATATTTTAAAATGAAGTAGACAGTTTTAAATATGAAAATCTATTTACCATAATTCTTTTTTATGAAGTTCAATAACATATATTTTTTTCAAACACTCTTAATAAAATTTTTTGTTCTTGAAAGAAAGAAATAAATGTTATATGAATTTATCTTAAACAAACTGTCACATAGCCTTTTTGACATCTACCTAAGAGCCTTTACAAGTTTCGACTAATTAACTACCATAGCTACCATAGTCGATCCATGCTTTTACCTTATAAGCTTTAATTGTGTTTCCACTTCTCAAATGACTATGCGCATATGCATGTCTCTGTTTTATAATTATAAGCGAAGGAATCTTGCAAAGCATGCTTGGCTGATTAAAGAAAGCTTCTTGAAATTTAGGTTTTGCAATCTATCTACTCCTTCAAACCCTATAAGAATGTATCATACATGTACAGTTAATAAGTGTGGATTCAAGTAATAAAGAGCCCAATAATCTAAGGTCGGGGAGAAATGCCGACAAGCAATAATATTGGTGGCTTTGCTGCTACTGTGTTTCTCTTCTTATTTCTCATCCTTGCTTTCTCCGGTAAGTTTTTCTGAACCAAATATTTGAAGTGCCTTACCCTTTGTTTGGATGAGAGTATTTTCTTGAAGGAAGGAGAATAACTGTGGCAAGGTAGGAAAATATTGAATAAAGTAATATTTCACTTATTTTCCATTTGAGCTGCATGTTCTGAATCTCTAAAATTTTAAGAGAAATAATAAAAGAAAATGAAAATTTCACTGTTTTTATTGAATTGCCCAAATGCCTAATTAATTAAAAAATTTTAGTTCTTTTTTAAATATCTCATTATTTAAATGACATAATTATTAATTTTCAATAATAACATTTTTTTCTCTGAAATTTTACTCTTTTTGTGGAAGAAAATAAATTTATTTTCTTTTTTTCTTTCGTTATATCTAAATATAAGGATGCAAAATAACAATTTCTCATTATTTTCTTTTATTAATTTTCTTCCTCCGATATTTTTCTTCCTCTCCTTTCCAAACAAAGGGTTAGATTTGGCAACGATAGTATCAAAGATTCAGAGACAATTTTTGAAATTTACCCAACAAATGCTTTAGCTTTCCCTATTTCTTTCTTGACTAATCACCCTCACAACAATAACAGATGGAGAAGTTTCAGGCAAGATGGGCATAAACTATGGGCAACTAGGGAGCAACTTACCATCACCTTATCAATCTATCCAAATTCTCAAATCCATAAATGCAAGCCGTGTGAAACTCTACAATGCAGACCCAGAAATCTTGAGACTCTTAGCAGGTTCCAAGATTCAGGTATCCATTATGATCCCAAATCAAGAAATCATCAGAATTGCGTCAGACCAGACCTTAGCCAACCAATGGGTTCGAAGAAATGTTCTCCAATATTATCCAAATACTATGATCAGATTCATTCTTGTTGGAAATGAAGTATTCAGTTCTGTCTCATTCCAAGAACAGAACTATGTCTGGCCTAATCTTGTCCCCGCAATGAGAAACATCAAGAGCTCACTCAAACTTCACAACATTAAAAATATCAAAGTTGGTACTCCATTATCTATGGATATACTCCAAACAACATTTGCACCATCAAATGGGACATTCAGAACAAATGTCTCAATTTTGCCACCATTGTTGAAATTCTTGAATGGTACTAAATCTTATTTCTTTATTGATGTTTACCCTTATTTCTCATATTCTGCTGATCCCACAAGTACAAGCCTTGACTTTTGTTTGTTCAGATCAAGAGAAAGCTACACTGACCCTGCCAATGGGTTAGTCTATACTAACATGTTAGACCAAATGTTGGATTCTGTCATTTTTGCCATGTCTAAATTCGGATACCCAAATATCCAATTAGCTATATCAGAAACTGGGTGGCCTACAGGTGGTGATATAGATCAAGCTGGTGCTAATATTCGCAATGCAGCAACTTACAATAGGAATTTAATTAGGAAAATGGCTGCCAACCCTCCAATAGGGACACCAGCTAGACCAGGTGCGGTAATACCAACATTTATTTTCTCATTATATAATGAAAACAGAAAAGATGGCCCTGGAACAGAAAGGCACTGGGGTGTGTTTGATGAAAATGGGAAAGCTATTTATGACATTGATTTAAGTGGGCAAAGACAAGAATCCGAGTATGAGCCATTGCCTGAAGGAATTAATAACGGGCCTTACAAAGGGAAGCTGTGGTGTGTAGTAAGAAGAGAGGCTGTTTTAATGGAGGTTGAAAGGGAATTAGGTAACGTTTGTAGTCAAGGGAATGATACCTGTCAAGCTTTGGCTCCTGGAAATGATTGCTATGAGCCAATTTCTGTGATTTGGCACGCAAGTTATGCTTTTAGCTCTTATTGGGCTCAATTCAGGAGCCAAGGTGCTAGTTGCTACTTCAATGGACTTGCAGAGCAAACCACCACAGATCCTAGTGAGTTCTATGACATTTCAAATATTTATTTTTTACATGGTTACACAGCATTCCCTAATTTTTTTTAATTGCTTAATTAATTTGTTTGGATGATCTCTTGAACAGGTCATGGGTCATGCAAGTTCCCTAGTGTTACTGTGTGAAGATGATTTATGAAAGTTCCCTGTGTCAGTTTGTTGGAAATGTTCTTATTAATTATTTATTATTGTCAATTCACACACATGTATGAGATACCAAAGAGCATGTCATTTATTAATAAAATGGTCTATAGAATTGATAAAATGTCTTAAACACCCTTATAAAGTGCTCTCCTGGGATGCTTTTTCTTTAAATTCAAGCAAATCCCAATATATATATATTAATGCACCTAGCAGAATCAGTTGAAGCTTAAAAAGAAATTACTACTATTGCCTGCATTTTCCGACTACTAACCAGGTTCTCACACACAAAACTAAAGCAAATTTGGAAAAAAGGATGCAATTCCAATAATATGCACATTTGGAGATACATAGAGGGAGGAATTGTTGAAAGTCCATAGAGCACCTGTCCAAACTCTCTTAACATCGAACCACCATGTCAAAGAATTGAAAAAAATAAAAACCTTGGACTCAATATCAGGTATGCAGATACCCTTTCTTGGACGCCAAATACTAGCTAATGTACTCTTCATAGCACCCTGCGATTGGTTAGTCACCTGTCGACCAGGCATAGAGAGAGTAATCGAAAATACGAGCCACTGATCCAGTCAATGGAGCAAACTCGAAGGGCGATTCTTCATCCTCCCCCAGATCTAGGTTTTTAATACCACCCTCAATATTGTGATCCATGAGAACTCTAACTCTCAGAAAAATCAAGAACAAAGGAAAAACCTAAATGGGCTTTCTATAGAGAAATACACTATTGAAAGACGCTACTTGTATATATGCAGCTAGAACCACATGTCGGTCATGGCTTACAAATATTTGACGAAGTTCTTCAAACCCATCAATTAAAAAAAATAAAAATAAAAATTTAAAAAGTAGTAAGAATTGAAAAGAGAAGATAGAGATAGAGATAATATCCAAATATAGGGAGTCAAAAGGGAAATCACTCTAAAAAGCCAAATTGCTTTAAGATATACAGAGTTAAAACAATAAAACTATAGCTTTAAAATAAGAAAAAAATTTAAAATATTCTCCATTCAAACAAAAGAGAGGAAAATACCCTCTGTATTCTCTTCACTCTCCCGTCCAAACAAAACAATCGTAAGTGAGGAAGGGAAGTTTGTCAAACAGCGGAAATAGGTCCTGTCCCACCCCAAAGCTGCGATAGGCCGCCGACTTACTATAAATGCGTGAAAGAAGGAAAATTCGGTTCACCAAATCATTTACAAACTTGTCTTTTTGCTTACTAAAAATTAAAAAATGAATATTTCACTCAATCAGCTACTAGCTGTACTGATAATACCACTTCACATTCAAAAACCAACGCCAAAATATCTCTCCTCTCGGTAATATCGCTATAACTGCATTTACATGTATCGGGTACGCGATTAGGAGAATCGTCGGCTCCACTAGCTACTGTTTTTCCTTCTGCTTCTCCGAATACGGTGGTTATGGCTTCCTTAGGCGGGAACCTTATCGATCATACAAACGCCTCTCATAAGTTATTTTACTGTTTCAGAACCTGTAATAGAATCTTCCTTAGAAAATGCAATAATCTCTATTCGATTCGTCGATTTCGAGTTTATTGCGAAACCAAGGTAATTCCCTCAATTTCTACCGCTTTTTCTTGCTTAAATATGTGTGTTTGTTTAGATAGTGTATTTTGATTTTGTAGATAGAAGAGAAGAAGGTAAGGAAGTGTTCGCCTCATTTAGAGAAAGCATTGCTTGCCAGAAATGGCGTCGCGCTGGATTCTGATGAGTGGAGAGCAGTTCCTGATATTTGGAGAACTACAGCAGAGAAATATGGTGATCGGGTTGCGCTTGTGGATCCGTATCATGATCCACCTGCGAATATGACTTATAGACAGGTTAGTTCTGTTTAGATGGTTTTGAATTCGTTATTTGCTTTGTTTTTCGGTGACAGTTATTTTGATTGAAATACTTGGTGTTTTTCTTTTTTCTTTATGCACATGTGGTTGATTGTGTCTTACTCTAAATTGATTTACACGTCGTTTTGCTAATTTTGAGATTTGTAATAGCTTACAACTAATTATGCCTGACCTTTTCGGAGCGAGGATCCAATTTGGATTTTATGTATAAGACTGCTTCAGTTTAGGCAGATTTTGAGTTATAAAAACCAGTTGCTGATAGTCTATTTTCCTGGTTTTATGGCAAGAAAATTCAGCCTTTTCTTTTTCGGTTTATTCTTTATTCCTTTGTTCTCCCTTTCACTATTCTGTTGTTAAAAAGAAGACAAATAGGTGTTTGTATTTTGAGTTGTAAACAGTATTACAGTACCAGATGTAGTGGAACAGGACAGCAAAACGAAGAAGAGAGGAAAATCTAATCACAGAGGCTTCAAATTAAAATACCAAAAATTCCAATTTCGAGAGCCCAAGAAATAACCAGCTTAACTTGGTGTTTATTGTGCTGCTTTTCTTTTCTCAACAGGTACTATTACTTCCAAATAGGAAATTTAAAATCTAATTTCGAAAATACAAAAATACACAAAAAGAAAAATCTTAAGTTTGAAAACAAAGGATCTGTAAACTTGGTTGTCCTTGGCTGCATCATGATACTTGCACCTATTAAATCTACTCAATTATGAGAAATTTTAACTGACTGACATGGTTTAACTTACAAGGATGGAAATAACGATGTGCAATTGGTTTCCATGCAATTGCTGCAACATGCTATGATAATCAGTAGCAGACATCCAAATAGGAAATTTAATCTAATTTCGAAAATATAAAAATACACACAAAAGGAAAAATCCTAAGTTTGAAAACAAAGGATCTGTAAACTTGGTTGTCCTTGGCTGCATCATGATACTTGCACCTATTAAATCTACTCAATTATGAGAAATTTTAACTGACTGACATGGTTTAACTCACAAGGATGGAAATAACGATGTGCAATTGGTTGCCATGCAATTGCTGCAACATACTACGATAATCAGTAGCAGACATGGGGTGACCCAAAAGAACTTGCATAACTGGTGTTTGGATCACAATTTTATATAGGGAAATAGGGGTATATATTTTCTAAGTAAATCTAAGATTTATGATTGAATTAGGAGGAAAAAATGTAAAGATTTGAGCTGCTGAAGTCTTCAATTATCTGCTCAATTTCAGATACATTTGTAGTGAAAGTAAAAGAGAGGGGAAAAAAGATAACGTCAAGCTTCAAATTAGAATCCTTAGGTGTCGGTAAGGCCCTATTGGTATGATATTGTACAACTCAAAGAAGCATAGTTGCTGGAATTTCGTTCAATAAAAAGCTAAAAAACTAATCTCTAAACAAGTTGACTGATTTGTAAAGTTACTTCTTATCCATGTTTGTGATTTGGAAGAGGTAAACAAATTCTGGACCTCCATTAACAAGATTGACCATTTATTTGGTTCATTTTGACTAATTCTCAAATTTTTATTTATTTAATTTTCTTTTCCAACCAATGCTGCTTGCACATCCACAGGTGCAATTTCTGGTTCTTTGCATATTTGTTAAAATCAGTTACTCCTTGTTTCAGTAATTTTCTCATGAAGTCTTTCTTTTCCCTCTGAAATTACAGTTGGAGCAGGAAATTTTACATTTTTCTGAAGGTCTAAGAGTTATCGGTGTAAAGCCCAATGATAAAATTGCTCTTTTTGCTGATAATTCATGTCGGTGGCTTGTAGCAGATCAAGGTACATAAAAATTTTAATTAACTGGGGAATATTCTTGAGTTCTCTTTACACCTTCTATTCTCGTATTGCCATGTTTGCATCTCCGTTATTGTGTATGAGTTGAGTGAGTACACCTATTTGAGTCTGTGTTGCCTCTTTATTTAGCCCTTTACTGGATTGTTTTTTATCAACAGTCTCCTACATTGATAATACTGGAGCGAAGAACGTAGACTAAAATGTGGCATCATCATTTTATATCATTTCCATACATTTGCATCTATTTAGAAAAGGAACAAAGATATTCGATTATTAAATATGTTCTGGCATCTAACACTCCAAAAGCCATTCTCGAGCCCTTTCTAAAGTGATGTAGTCATTTTTTTAATCGTTTTAGAATGATATTGTTTTTCTGGCGCTCTAAATAAGAAGGCTTAAAAATTCTGCTTGCAAACCATTTTTGTGTTATTCTATATCTATGCTGTTATCAAATTCTATATGAATTTAGGGTGTAAAAAATTCACAATTAAAGGCTCTGGTACTGCCTCCTAACAAGTGAAACTCTTGGCGTTCTGTTTAGCTAATAAAATTTGATTTGCTATTGGTGATATTGAACCCATTAGAAACTAGGATATTTACTGTAAACGCTTTGTTTCTTTTAGAACTTATAATTTATCAACAACATTTCGGTACGATGGATCTATATTTCCTCTTTCTTGTGGCAATCAATTGTTGGTAGTGTGGAAAACAAACGTGATATCAATTATTGTAGTTTTAATATGCCTATTTACCATTGGGCTAGGAGTTCAGTGGTTGAATGCCTGTTTCATAGTGCTGGATGTCAATTGTTCAAACCCTGACAGTTCCCTCGCCCCAACATCAACAATTAAGCCCTAGTCCGAAACTAGTTGTGTTTGGCTGTATGAATCTTTTGTTTCTAATATTCACTCTGATCAAATTAACAGCAATCCAAAGAAAATATAAGTTGGGAAAGTTTTGAAATAGAAATTTTTTTTGAAAGGTGAATTTAGGATCATTTGATATATTAATAATAGAATAAAGCATAAGATAAACAACAACAACTAACTATCTCCTATATGAATCTTTTGTCTCCATTCTGTTCTATTCATAGCTATATCCTCACTAATATTTAAAGGATTGCTCCGCTATACTGTCATAGGATACCTGTAAAGTGACATTGCTGGCTTCTTGATTCACATTTTGCTTTATGGAAAATAATAGTGTCAATTTATGGAACTTTTATCATACGTATCTTCTGTTGTATATTTGTGTTCGAATCTTAATGCTTATTTTGTCCTAGGTATGATGGCTATGGGAGCAATTAATGTTGTAAGGGGATCTAGATCTTCTGTTGAAGAGCTATTACAAATATACACTCACTCTGAAAGGTTTGTGGAAAAAGATTTTCCCTTTCAATGTATTCCTTTTCTTGTTCTGCTTGTGTTTGTGATATTCAAAAATAGAGTATCAATAAGCTTGACTTAATATTTATAGGTAATTTATTTATTGTTGCCAATGAGCTGTTTAAAATGTTTGGGCGGATTTGAGTACTCTGCTTAATCTTTTGGAGACTTGTAAGTTAGATATATCAAGGCCTAACATAGAAGGGAAGGATCTGATTCATGCATGTATTGTTCAAATAGGTAGAAGTTAAAGAATTGAGTTATACATGAATGTGAGAGAGAAATCTAGGGGTGAGCAAACGGTCAGCTGAAGAAATTTTCTGATTGAACTGAACTGAACCAAAATTGGCATCTGAACTGAACCAGTTGGTTTGATCGGGTTTTACCATTTCGTGTTGGTTTTAAGCCTAACCGATTAGTTTCTGCAAAACCGAGCCAAACCACTAATAACTTCAGTTCAAACCAATGAAGCCAGTGGACTGACAGAACCGAACCAACATGGGTCAATTCTGTTCAGCCGGACGTTTTGCACACCCCTAGATAAATCCATCATGGTGGGAAATACTGCAAAAAATAGAAAGGAGTGGCAGGGCTTGTGGAGGGTAGAAAAAAGGAGGGATAGAATGGAAAGGGCGCATGATAGTGATGTAGGAAAAGAGAGAAGAAATTATAGGGTCTTCTGGGCCAATATCATATTTCAAATTTTCGTAAATTGTGTGACTTTTCAAGTTTTTCTTTAGGTGATATTTGCATACTACCTTGAACTCTTCTAGTTTATAAGTGCTTTTAATAGATGGATATTTGGAATTTGACTTCTCTCTTTATTCAGTGTATCTGAGAGAGTTGAGAAATCTAAGCAATGTTTTCTTTGTTTTGTTCTAAGGAAAGCAAGGGCGCAGTATCTGTGTTAGAGGGGAAATAGGCATTACTGATTCATATTTGTTTTCTGTGTTAGAAGGGCAATGAGTCTCATTGTAACCTTTTTTCTTCTTTCATTGTGGTATTGATTTCTTTCTCTATTTGGAAATGGCTTTCTTTTTCGTTCCTCTTTTTATTTTGTTTCTCTTGGGGAGGTTTGGGGGTGGGGACAAGCGTGTTGACGGTGGCAAGAGTTTGGTATTGCCTGAAATAAATTTTAAAGGTTTTGTGGAAGGAAGTTTACATTGAGACTTTAGCATTGTGCAGTATTTACAATGGTTAGGAGTATTTGAACTGCGGGAGTGCTTGTGTGTTTAAGAACAAATTTTTGCATTTGAACTTCTTGCTATATTGTCCTATTCTTACATCATTAAGGTTTCTAATCATAGGCTTTTAAAGAGGTGCCTGTGGTTGACATTCATCTGTGTTTTGGTATTGTGGATTTCTTCTGTTTTCAATGTGTAATGGCATTGGTTATCTTGCTGATTTTGTCCATTCTGATTACTGCAGTGTTGTACTTGCAATAGACAATCCTGAATTGTTCAATCGAATTTCAGAAACATTTTGTTCCAAGGCAGTTATAAGTTTTATCATTCTACTTTGGGGAGAAAAATCACAATTGGCTATTGATGGAATGAAAGGGGTTCCCGTGTTTAATTACAAAGAGATTATAGAATTGGGACAAGAGAGCCGTAGAGCTTTGTTTGATTCCGATGATGCTAGTAAGTTGCTCAGTTTTTTCAATAATTTATTATATATTTTTTTGGATCTTTCTCCGGATAATTTTCCCCATGAGTTTTTTCAAGTTCAATTTAGTGTCTGAACAAAGTTTTGCAAATAAACAATTTTACTCAATAAATGATATTAAACATAAATATTTATTCAATTCATCTCGTCTTTTCAATTTTTTATTTTTTTTTGTTGTCTTATATCTTGTCTTTAAAAATCGTCTAAAAAGATCACTTATAATTTTCTTTATATTCAAAACAAAATCAGAAAAAAAAAAGAGCAAGAAATAAGAAAGAAAGGTAACAGTGTGGAGAAACGAATAAAATGAAGGGATTGGGTCAAATAGTTCAATTTGATCTTCCATCAGTAAATTCCGGCCAAATTCACTCAATTCTTTTTTTTTTATTTTAAATATTAGTTTAGATATTTGATTAGTAAAAAATAAAGTTGATACTCTTAAATAGAGAAATGGACAAAGTCCAGTCACTAAATTTATGATTGTTCCTTAATATTTTAAAACATCGTGAGCATAATCTACCAAGCCAAATATGGAAATCTGCATGATAATATTGAAAAAATTTACTTTGAGATAAGACAGTCTTGATAAACTAATACTCATATGGAATTCATGGTTGGTGCAAATTATGACTGCTGAAGTAAGATAATAAGTAGAAATCGGTGCTTTGAACACACAGAAACAAACTCTCTGTTCTTTTGTTGAACTGAATTATGTCTGAATTGAATATCAGAGAAAAAGTTGAGTTTTCCTCTCGTTCTCTGATTTCTTTTTTACATGTTTAGAAAGAAAATAATAGGTCAAAAAGAGTGGAAATTTTTCCTCTCATTCTGTGATTTCTTTTTACATGTTTTGAAAGAAAATGAAAGGTAAAAAAGAGTGGAAGAGAAAGGACAGTAGTTTACTTATATTTGATGCACAGAATAGGATATTGGCAACTTTTCTGCTAATGACTTGACTGCAGGCCAATACTGTGTGTATGAAACAATCAGCTTGGATGATATTGCTACACTAGTTTATACTAGCGGAACCACTGGGAATCCTAAAGGTGTTATGCTTACACATAAGAATTTATTGCATCAGGTTCGTTTGTTGTTCTCTCCTTTTTTTTTATTAGCTTTAATTAAGCGGAGCAAACTATTGTTATCTGCTTTTATTGGACTACTTGATCCATAAATTAATGTGTAGCAAAATAATTTTGCATACACAGGAACATCCTGACCAAGTGAATCTAGAGTAAACTGCCACTAGCAACTGAATCAACTTGTTTAGCAATAGTTCTTTTTGCTATTGAGGACCTTCTTTTGCTGGGTTGTCCATTTGGATTACTTGTTACTTATATCTTATTTGATGATTTAGGTTCTAGTGCCTTTACATTTAAGCTCTCCATATTCTTAATAATCCTTTTGCACTGTATAACCAGAGCCTCTATACTTCATTCACTTGTGTTTAGTCTCTTCGAAGCACATGAAAGCTAGAAATGCCAAAATGCCAAAAAGCACAAGGTTAATTATCTGTATCTATCTAAATACACCAAAATATTCAAATAGGAGTCTATTTTACAATCAGTGACTTGACTCAAAGTGAAACCCTTGTTGAATCATTAAACAATGCTATATTTTCTTATTATTAGAAATAAGATAAACCATTTAAAATGATAAGTTCAATGGTTGGATATTTAATGGGTTTTGAATTGAGCAAAGCTATGACCAGTGATGGACCCAGAAATTTAGAATTTGGTGGGTCGGGAGGTTGGGGGAGGCAAAGTAAAATATAGCCTAATAAGAGAGGTAGGTGAAATTGAGAAGGGGAACTATAGCATAGGAAAAAAAATGAAGTTTACGGTGAGTTAGCTCCTTCCCTCTGCCATTATTTGTGATATCATTACAAGTCACTACAGGATATAAAATGTCTGCAAAACTGATAGGATCATTGTCCTTTTCTTTTCTTGTATTTTCCATGTATTGAACCATTCAAGGGAATAATAGGTTTAGTGTCAAAGCAGAAGAATAAACATATAGCTATAAAGAGAATATGTAATATGTTTAGTTTGGATTGGACATAGTTGCAAGGGGATTGATAGAGATGTTTATTCATATTATTATAGACCAACAAATGCACTAATGTGAAATGTTGTACACATTAAGTCACAAAAAGGAGAGACTTAGGATGATGTGTGGTCAAGGAGTAAAGAAGGATCTAACATTCCTAGACCTTTACTACAGATGTAGCCATAAATAAGTAGAAGGAAGGAAAGAAGGATTCAACTAGATTGGGATCAAGAATTAGGGGTTATTTGTTTCAGCCATTGTCGTTAGCTATTGGCAGCTAGCAATCAATGGTCAATGGTTGGTGACCAGCAATCAGTGCCCACATGATTAGCAGTTCTAATTGATTACAAAGTATTTTTTTTTTTAACTCTATATTTTAAGTTTGTCTAACAAAAATGTGAATAACATATAAAGCAACACATATATTATGCATGTAAAATTATATCCTAAAAAATTATTAGGATTTATATATAAATATAATACAAAGGTATGACTGAAGGAACATATTTTTATGTAAGCATAAATATTGGATTAGTATATATCTCTCCGAATAAAAAGATATCCTTTAGCTTTTCATAGTTAACCATGACAATGTTAAATTGCTCTAGATAATAAAAAAGATTTTTATCTTCAGTAATTTTTTTTTTGCATGTTCATGATTATGGTTTTCTTGTAATTACATTGATCTGATATGTCTTTTCTATAGAAAAGCTACCAATTGGGCTCGAGGGCTTGAATTAGCCATTTGAATCTGGTCATATAAATTATTACGCAAAAATCTTTTCTGGTTTGTTAGTCAAACTCAAGATTAAGAGTTTTGTTCATTTCCTGATTCTTTTGGTCACAATTGAAGGAAATGCTTTAACTTAATGCTGAGGATATTTCCAGTTTCACTTGTTTTCCAGATAAATAATCTGTGGGTTGTTGTTCCTGCTGAACCTGGGGATAGATTTCTAAGCATGCTGCCACCTTGGCATGCATATGAGCGTGCTTGCGAGTATTTCATAATGGCACATGGTGCTGAGCAAGTATACACAACTGTGAGAAACTTAAAGGTAGGCCCTAATTTTAATTTCATCTTACCTTCTGGTTGTCACTTGTACTAGATGCACAGTTTACTTTGACATATTTGATATTTCCTTAATTGCAATTGTTTTTTTATGGTAGGAAGATCTCCAGCGCTATCAACCAAATTACATGGTCTCTGTTCCTTTAGTATATGAGACACTCTACAGGTCTGTCCACCAAAAGAATTATATCATTCGTAGTACATTACCATGTTTAGAAGCTTATGCTTTTATTTTAATGTTGGTTTTTTTCAAACTTAATGCTGTGATTTTATATTTGATCGCTTCCAATGACGTACAAACATGAGTTATTACTTAATTCCATGCTTATCAATGTATTGAAATATTGATCTAAATGGGAGATGGAATTTAGGAATACTTTCTGGATATTATCTAACTTCTAGTATACAAGTACTTTTTGTATAACGTCTTCGTTTTCAAGTTTAGATTTATTATGCATTGCAAAGTGTCTTATTCCTTGAATCTTAATATGCATAAAATATATTATGCTTTATTTATTTATTTATTTTTTGTGTGCATGACCTTGCATATTCGTCTTCGATGAGTTTATATATGGTGAACTCTATCCCATTGTTAAAGGCGCCAGTGTTTTAAATAAAAAATCAAAACAATAATGAAAATGGTGACAAAAACTGTGTTGCAGAGTCAGCTTGAATTGGAATGCATTAGTCTGAATCAGCTGCCATACTGTATATTTTTTAAGACCATTAGTAAGCTGATTGAAAAATACACAGTTGGTTAATAAAATTTAAGTTCAGCAAAAGAATTTAATCAAAGACGCAAGGTACTAATTGAGTAATAACTAAAGGAACATTTTACAAATAAATGGCCATTTCACATGTTTTGTCTACCTTTGCTAGGTGATTGGTGAGTCAGCCATTAAGAAATGGAAAATAATGTAACAGGGGGCTAAATTTGTGCTAGTAAATGGGCTATGCATCACAAGATGGCCACTATTTAAAACCATGAAGGGCACACCAATATATTTTCTATTGCATTCCTTGATGCTTTGGCAATTGAGAAATCTGATTTTTCTGTTTAGTTTTGTTGTCTTATCTACTTTATTTTGTTGAATGTTTGATTCTATATGCATTACATGAGATCTTTGTGTTGTCTATATAGGGGAATACAAAAGCAGATTTCTACGAGCTCTACTATTCGTAAACTTGTTGCACTTACGTTCATAAAAGTCAGCCTGGCATACATGGAGTTTAAGAGAATTTATGAGGTTTGAAATTTAATATTTTGCCTTTTACTCTTCAAAATATTTGCTGCTGTCTCTATAAGCATGGGGCTAGAATTTGTGAAGCTCCAAGTTTATGAGCTAGAATGATTCTTTCACTGTTACTCACTGTTCAGTCGTGTGATTCTTAGAGCATATAACTGCTCTTGTTGTCTTAGAGCTTCTTAAGGACACCTTAGCGAGGCATTTTATAAAGAATGTGTCAATGAAATTAGTCAAATCCCGTATAAACCCATTAAGCCTGCTGGTTTGTTGGGTTCGCAGTTCATTTCTCATGTTTCTTTTGAATAAGTTTGTTTAAGTTCAAGTTCCCAATGGTTATCATTTGCATTACCTTATTAATCTTCGTTTCCCCTTTTAGAAAAAAAAATCATTTTGTATTCACTAGTTACAGATCGAATCCTGTGTATATTTGTCTACTAGGTGCCTTTTAATCTTCAGAATGAAAGTTTTGTTTTTCAAATTTATGAAAGTTGAAATCTAGCTTATGCTCAAGATATTCCTCAAAATTAATTTTAACAATTTAAATATGCCAACAGAATCTTCTGTGTGATGAATTTCCTACTATTGTAGGGAACGTATTTGACACAGACTCGGAAGCAACCGTCACATCTTGTTTCAGTGTTGGACTGTCTATGGGCAAGAATCCTGGCCACCATCTTGTTTCCAGTGCATATGTTGGCTACAAAGCTTGTTTACCATAAAATTCAATCTGCAATTGGATTAAGCAAGGTTTTATTTGTCACTGTCACTTATTTTATCCCAACTTTTAGTGCTTGTTTATCAGTGCTCTCTTCTCTTTGGTTCAATGATTTATTCGATTTAAGTTGGCAATACTCTTTGAAAGCTTTAAACACAATTAGAAAAGTCTTATTCCAATCCTTCATTGTTTCTGAAGTGTTTTCATTGTGACATCTATGGTACTTGCAGGCTGGCATAAGTGGAGGTGGTAGTTTACCTTTGTATGTCGATAAATTTTTTGAGGTTAGAGGTTCATTCCTTGGTGTCTAACTGAGAGATTTAATTGTGATATCTTATAGTATGGTCTATAATGCATATAGGCAATTGGCGTGAAAGTACAGAATGGGTATGGCATGACAGAGTCATCTCCAGTTACTGCTGCTCGACGACCTACCTGGAATGTAAGAGTTGCATACATTTTATGTGAAAATTTAAACATTACATTTGTTAAGTTGAACGTTGACTGGATTAAGCAATAACTGAAACTTTCTGTAATTTGGAGTTGACTTTGCAATTTAAACATTAAGACGGTTTTCTTGAAAGGAGCATTGGATGCCAAATTTTTGAGCTTGTACACAAGATGGTCCTGTATAAGGAAACTTCATATTAGTTCATGCTCAAACAATATGGATACTCACATGTTCAAACAATGGAATCACAAAAGACAAACCAGACAAGATGATCATGAACGACCTATCTTATACACAGTAGTAGTACAAGAAAATAATATAATGCTTCTTTTCTTTTTTCTAATATTAGGATTAGTGCAATCATAACACTCAGTTCAATGCTGAGATGTGATCTTATGCCTATAAAAATTTGGATGTCAAACTTATGATTTTTTATTTTATTTTTTTTGCCTTCCATATAAATATATATAGGGTCAAGAAAATAAGAACTTGAAACCTAATCAATTCTTTCTTGTTGTCCTACGTCCATGATACAAGTGCCCTTTCATACTTGAGATACAATTGAGGCTTTTTCCCCTTTTGCTGCATTGCGTCAAACCACCAACTAATTTGGGATTAAGGCTTAGTTTGTTGTTGTTGGTGGTGTTATTTGTTTCTGCATTGCATGAACAGGTGAAGGTTGACAAATTGGTTGGCTAACCAAGGTATGGTTTTAGAAGGTTGTCATAGACAAATAAAAATCTGGATCCTGAAATTACAATAGATTTCATCTATGATTTATTAATCCCCTTGTTTCTTTCAAGTGGGATATGATCCTTGCAGCTGAATTTTACTGATCATAAAATAAATGAATTAAGCATCAACTAACATTCCTTGTGGTGAAATTTAGCTAACTGTTGATATACACTAACTATACTCTGTTTTGCAAGGCATGAGGGCTAAGAAAGAGTTGACTTCATTATGAAGCCATCTATGATTATGTTGTGAAAAATGCATTATAATCATGTGAAATTAATGTTTACTCTTTCTTTTTTTGTCTCCCTTTAAGAACGTTTTGATTTACTCTTAATTAGGGTTTCTCTAATCTTTTCTAAATTGAGCATATTTTGATATTTTTTTTTACTCCAGAAGTATGGTCTGAATTTCTAATATTGGCTATAGCTTAGCTTTCTATTAATCTTTTTTCATGTCATGATCATGTGCCTCTAATAAGTTCAAAGTTGAAGTCAGCTTTTTAACTCTTAAAGGTCATATAGAGTTAGGAGTTGCTAAAGTCTATATGCATTTACATATCTTGATGTGTTATACAAAACAACATAGGTCTTTGGATGTTAAACCTTTCAAGCAATGTTTGAGGTTATGTTACAATTTTGTTTGGACATCTAGCTTGCAAAACAATCCTTTTTTTTAAAAAAAAAAACAATAGAATACACTGTTCACTATATAGAGTTAGGAATAGCCATCAGCGGGTTCTTTCTTTTGTTCAAATGTTATCCAAATTCAACCTTTTATAAAGCACTCGCATTTGCCTATTCCATTGATCTTAGTTTGTCATCCTCGAAGGAGTCCTGTGTGAGTTTGTCCTCGACTACTCAAAGTTAAATTATGTTCGCTTTCAAGTCTTAAAGGTTTTGTAATTAGTTGAAGGAGCCCTTTTTTTCATATTTTTATTAATTGTTTCTCTAGTTTTAAGATTACCAATGCTTTCCTGTATCTTATTTTGTCATCTACTTCCAATTATTTATCTTGCCTCTTCTATTATGTCTACCTTTAGATAGGATAGAGTTAAGTATTTCGTAACACTTCCAGATTTAAACTGTGAAGGTTCTCGGGTCAATTGGCCCTCCACTTCCAGATACAGAATTCAAAGTTGTAGATGCTGAAACTGGAGAAACTCTGCCAGACGGATCAAAAGGGATCGTGAAAGTTAGGGGGCCGCAAGTGATGAAAGGTTTTTACAAGGTGATATTTTCCCTAAGATACTCTTCGTTCTTCTGTCGGATGAAATTTTATTATGTAAATGGATATTGTCTAAATTATGGTGAATATTAAAAATAAAGTTGAGTTATTAGCATATTTGTAAGGCATTTGCTAAATTTCTGAGTTATTAGCATATTATTAAATAATTTACTTATAAATTGAGATTTGTAAAAATTTGGAAAATGTTCTAACTAATCCTAAAAATTTAGGATATTAAGCATACAGAAAGAATTTTACTTTCAAATGAACTTCACTATTTATTATGTTGAAATGCCTTAATCTTTTAGTTATGCACTAGAATTTATTTAAAAGATGTTCAAGCTAATCCCCATAATTGGTGTCTTATCCTTTAGTAGTCTCTAGACATTTTAGAAGATATTTATATATGAAAAAAAACTAAGTTCGTTATTATAATCAAAATCCGTGTCCAAAAGTTATAAATTTTGGAAAACTTGCAAAAGTCATTCTATCTAATGAAAATCAAAGGAAAAAAAAATGGCCCTATTGCATTAATGTTTTAGTATTGGAGTCGAAAAGAGAGTGATGGTTGGTTCATTAAATATTACTCCATTCCATATTTTTCCTTTCTATTTCAGTCCATTGCAACAAACTAAATGTAACTGAAGCGAATTTACGAAATCTCAAATTACTGGTGTAAAGAACCTGTTTTTACGCTGATTAGGGTCATGTTGTGAGCTCAAATTCATAATCATATGTGCTCATTCTTCTAGGATTTGTCTAGTAGTTCCTTTCCTTCTTTTTTTCGGATGCGTTCTGTTTTTAAGTTGTCTATCAATCAGTATGTCAACTTGAATTTATGATTGCTTGGTTCCTCATAATGTTAATTGCTCTACATCTTTGTGTTAATGTTTCACCAGAATCCATGGGCCACAAAGCAAGTGATAGATGAGGATGGTTGGCTAAACACTGGTGATATAGGTTGGATTGCTCCTCACCATTCAATTGGCCGAAGTCGTCGTTGTGGAGGCGTT
This sequence comes from Jatropha multifida, assembly GCA_948099535.1. Classification (NCBI taxonomy): domain Eukaryota; kingdom Viridiplantae; phylum Streptophyta; class Magnoliopsida; order Malpighiales; family Euphorbiaceae; genus Jatropha; species Jatropha multifida. The sequence continues at coordinate 108,385 of CANUEX010076800.1, read as the reverse complement.
ATTGTTCTCGAAGGGCGTGCTAAGGATACTATAGTTCTTTCAACAGGTATATTGCAAGTATTTGGTTTTCCTATTTCAACATGGCAAATTTTGAATCCTCTCTCAGGAGATCCTCACTTCATTATAAATGATATGCATTCAGAATGTGAAATATTTTTATGAGATCTAGATTTTGCATGTGTATCAGAATGCACAATGCATATTTTATTGTTGTGTCACCACACTCATTCCTTTAATGGAAAGAGATTTGTTGAATAGCATTTTAAATAACTATCAATTTCCCCTTGAGTGTCGATTACTGCAGTCCTCTCTTTTATCTTTGCCTTTGTAATATGTGGTTTTCTGAATATGAAAAAAGGGATGACATCATTATTATAACGGTTTGCACCATTAAGCTAGGTTTATAAATGTGGCAATCATTAACATTTTTATTGAATGGGGATCTAATGGGATCAGGTCGTTTGCACCATATAAGGAAGATAAATAAAAATTTCAGGCCACTTCTATACATTGATTGTCTATTTCAACTATATTTTTCTGTGAAAATTGGTACTCAGGCCTTTTCCAACTTTTATTGAATGAAATAGGTGAAAACGTTGAGCCATCAGAGCTTGAGGAAGCTGCTATGAGAAGTTCTCTAATTCAACAAATTGTTGTTATTGGCCAAGTATATTCGAATGATCTGTTCCCTAGTAGTTTGCAGTATTTGGACATATCTTGACAAATTGTCCTTACTTTTCAGTTGATAAATGTGTTTAATATTATATACAGGATCAACGTCGTCTTGGAGCTATAGTTGTTCCAAACAAAGAAGAAGTACTACGAACTGCAAGAAAGATTTCTATTATAAATGGCAATGACTCTGAGCCGAGCAAGGAACAGCTCACAGTTCTGGTGGATGAAGAATTGAGGAAATGGTACCGCCCTTGAACTTGATATTTAAATGCTGCTAAATCAACAATATTACTGACTAATTAAATGGGAATCCTTAAGCTGTCTTCTTCTCAGAATAATCAGAAATATGTGGCAATCTCAAAAGATTTATTTAAAAACAATAGCAGCAGATTTCCTGTCATATTTATTAGGAATTTTTCATTGTTTAACTCTCTCAGCACTTTGATGACCAGGACATCGGGCTGTTCATTTAAAATTGGACCGATTCTTATTGTGGATGAGCCGTTTACTGTAAGCTGTTCTTATTTGTTCCTCATTCTCGTTTGATTGTATGAAGCCACATCTGCCACTTCCTCAATTATATTATTATTTCATTACAGATCGAAAATGGCATGATGACTCCAACCATGAAAATCAGAAGGGACAAAGTCATGGACCAGTTGAGAGAGCAGATTGCCAATCTCTACAAATAGACACGTTTGGGCTTCACATAGACTTCAAAAATACTCGCTCATAATATTCTATGCAGATTGAAATCCGTGGCCCAGCCCAGCCAAGTCCATGGACTGACAGATTTACAAAATAAAGGGCCTTGTTCTTTTTTTGCCACAAGAAAATAATTTCTTGCTTGTGTGCTTCCGGCTTTGTAATTTAAGTGAATAATTTAGCCGGCTAGGCTGCAAAATTTGGCAAAAAAGGATTATAAATCTTTGATCGATACAATGATGAGCTCTAATTATTAGGGATTGACAGTGAAAGGATAGATGACTGCTTTCTTGGATTCATAATGATATAACTATCACATCAACTCGATAATCGAAAGCATCTAACCAAATTTCTTTATTTTTGTTTCAGTGGCAGAACCAGAATTGCGATTCTTGTTTTAACGACCGACAGAGTTGGATACTTATAATGATTATCATCTCCAAATTCTCTTCAAACCACCATATGCCTTTTAAAACACCGGTGGTTCTTTTCCATATACATGTTTTAACTGTTTATTTAGGCTTGAAATAAAGCAAGTAATAAAAACCAATAGCAAAGAAATTATTAAACAAAAATGTATTAAAAATATATTTAAACTGTTTAATTCCGTCGGTGCTTGCTTCAATTTTGTGTCTAGAAGCAGTTTCTTAAACAACATAATGCTAAATCAGTTTCCATTTGAGGAAACTATATATACTTATGCATTAATCATCACTCTTTACGGTATTTTTTTTAATATTAGGATTCCTAATTAAACTAAAATATTTCCTTTTTTTTTGAAAAAAAAAATGTTAAGATATATTTGTCTTTTTAAAATATTTATATTTTTTTCATAATGCTAAATTAAGAAGTTTGAATTTTTATTTATTCAAGTAGTTCTCTCTTCTCATTATTCATAAGTAGTACTCGAATTCAAATTAGGATAAATTAAAAATGCTAATTAAATATAGAATATTAATTAATTAATAAGTAATATTAATAATATATATGAATAATTTATAATATTATAAGAGTGTGTGTATATAACTCAAAAAACAATTATAAAGGATTGGATCAAGTTAGTATCCCGCAAATTAATGATATTAAAGATGTCAGAAGATCTTAACGATGATTAAGATCTTCTCCCAACACAAGTCCAATTAATGGGTTCTGGAAAATAACGGTAAAAACAGAATAAAGATAAAAACTGTCACACTCGTACTTGACAAACTTGATTCTCAATTATGAAAAGTATCCCAGTAAACTAATTAATTTTATCAATTTTAACTAAATTTCTTTATTACTAATCTAAGACTCCAAAATCACAACCTGTCCGATGGCGGTGATAAAGAATGGATCGCTCATCTTCACTTCACTACGAGAAACAGGTTCTTTCTGATCCTGGTAAAAGCCCTTACGTGGTTCGTTGTTATGGGGATGAAGTAACTGAGATAAGCAACGGTGAGAAGATATACAACTTGCTTTTGGAGTTCTGCTCTGGTCTTAGTTTAGATGATCATATTAGATTATCTTGTGGTGGATTGACTGAGTTTGTCGTTCAGAATTACACACGGGACATTCTTCATGGTTTGAATTACATTCATAGTCACGGTTATGTTCATTGTGATATCAAGCCAGGTAATATCTTACTTGTGTCTGGTAGGGGCGAAAGGGCTGGGAACTACATGGCGAAAATTGCTGATTTTGGGTTGGCGAAGGCAGTGCATGGGAAGGAAGCAGAATGTACCGGTTTGAGAGGAACATACATGTATATGTCGCCGGAATTGGTGAAGCATAGAAAACTGGACTATTCTGCAGATATATGGGCACTTGGTTGTGTTGTGTTGGAGATGCTAACAGCAAAACCAGTCTGGGATTATTCTGATACAGGTGATATGCTCTTTGTGATTGGTTATACTGATCGAGTGCCTGTGATACCTGACCATGTCTCAGAGGAGGCGAAGGATTTCTTGGGTTGGTGCTTCGACAGAAGAGTTGGTCAGAGATTGTCTGCTGATAGGTTATTACAACTCCCCTTTGTTTCTATGGATGATTGGTGAAGAAAGAAACTATACTAAACATTATTTTTGGTTTCTCATTTGACATCGTCAGATTTGTTGATTTGCTTCACTTCTTACACAGTGAAAGCTTCCAATTTTGTATCTTTTTAATACAATGTGGGTGAGTTTATGAGATTCAGTCTGTTCTCCCTCAGGTTTAGTAGCAGTCGGCTTTTATGTAGAGCAATTAAACGGCAAGAGACAGACAGTCTTCAAGGCTGGTGACTTGTCGTATCATCTCACCAAAGAAGGATAGCTTTTTTGTTTTGAATGAACTAGAAAGAAAACACATAATTTGAGGCCAATTTGTCAGTGGATGATCAAGGGGAAGAAATCTATGTTTGATCAGTGTGTTTCACGTCTAGCAAACAGATACTGGAAGTTAACAGCATTTCAATCTCTTGTAGAAATGCCAAAAGTACATAATTGTAATATTTTCTCTATATACTTAGAAGTTGATTTCAAAATTAAAGTTTAGAAAATGAGAATCAGATTTACAGCCATTTATTTCTACCACAGTTTTGTAAATCTAATGTATTCTGTAAGAGAATTAGATTCTTCTTTCTTCCTTTGTTTCATGTTCGTTCTTATTCTAAACTCATCTCCAGTATTACACCAATGGAATTTGAATTTGACCGTACCATGTCTGTCAGGACTAAGTGTTCATAAGGAGAGCTTATACCCTGCTTCAGATCCACCCCTCCAACTGAATACTAATCTTTGTATGAGATGAATATATCTTATAAAATAAAAGTTAATTAAAAGAAAATTATTTCAATAATTTGGGAGGAAAATTACTGGGAGTGTTTCAAGCATTGGCTGCCACGGAAGATTTTGCTTTTAAAACAATGTTCTTGAACACTCTGCAACTAATGCGTTGCTTTGGAGAAAACAGAGGCAATCACGCTCATAGTTAACTTGCATAAGTTTTACTTCAAGTGTCAAGAATTACTTTGCTTATGGGTACCATTATATAGCAGATGAAGATACAGACAGACTTTACAGAGGAAGGAAAGACAATTAGCCTCTTTTCAAAAGCAAAAGAGGACTGATTGGTAGATGAGAAAGAGAGGGAAAGTGTTATTATTCAATTTCTAACAGTTGTTATTTGGTTGACCACTACTTATCAACCTATTATTGGTTGGTTAATTTTGTTTTAAAAAATTAAAATTAATTAAAATTAATCTATAAAATTAAAGAATGAATAAATAAAAAAAAAAACTCAGTGACAAACGGCATGAGATCGAATGACAATAATCGGAGAATACAGTGTTAGCGTTTTTCGATTCTTCCGTTTGAGGTATAATTTTCCTCTTCCAATTACGATTTCTCTATGAATTACTTGTTGACCAATGTTTATTTGATGAACGAAGATCTCATCGACTTTTGAAAATTCTTGTGGCCTCACTTTGTTCAAGGTCAGTTTTCTGTTTCCTGCTAATTGTTTGGTTGCTAAGAAATGGTAGAAAATAAGGGAATAATGAAAAAAGGATTTCCATTGAATTTCTTGGTTTCTCTACGTCTCTTGGGAAGTAGTTTTCCATTTTGTCTCAAAAACTCAATGCGGCAATTAATAATGCGTTGGCTTAACTATATTCTGTGTTTAAACTAAGCTAATCTCACCTGAATTTGGCATCAAACTATGACATGTATCTCTTTCTTTCTTCTTTTTCTCTCTCTTCCACCATCTCATCTTCTCTTTTCTCCGTGGCTCGAAAGGCGAGTGAGCATCTCTGTCGAGCTCTGTCGCACAATGTAGTCTGAGACCATCTCCATCCTAGCCGCTTGTTGTTCTATTTCATTAAAATTCTTTGTTTTTTATTTTTGTTTACAATTATGTGTGGTGAATATTGAAATTTTTGTTTGTTTAATTGTTTCTCTCCCAAATTCATTCGTTGCGGATTACATAATATAAATATGTATTGAATCCGTAACTTTTTGTGTTTGATTTATGGGTTTTATAGTAGTTTCAGTTGCCTAATAAACTAATACATATTTTATGAAATTGAAATAGTTATGCTGTTCTTCCTATTTCAGTTCTGGTTTACAATTAAATTTGTGTAGAATTGATTGATTGAAGTTTTAAATTTGGTTTCTTTCTTTTTTAATAGATATAACAGAAATGACCGACGGTCAACTCTTCAACAATATCTCTCTAGGTGGCCGCGGAGGCACTGTAAGCTCTTTTTTCTTTTATCAGCTGTACAAAGTCTAGTTTTCCATTTGAATCATTTTTCTGCTTTTAGTACCTCTTAAATTTTGGTAATTATGATAGTCAAAAAGTGAAAAAGTAGAATCTCATAGATATGGTCTATTTGGTCTAATTTGGAAATGCAGAATCCTGGGCAGCTTAAGATACATTCTGGAGGAATCCTTTGGAAGAAACAAGGGGGTGGTAAAGCAGTGGAAGTAGATAAAGCTGATGTTGTAGGAACAACATGGATGAAAGTACCAAGGACAAATCAACTTGGAGTTAGAATCAAAGATGGATTGTATTACAAATTCTTTGGATTCCGGGATCAGGTCTTCTCACCCCCATCCCAGCCCACCCAACCCACTGTCTCCAACCCCCCAGTTGTTATTATTAATTTGGAAAGTTTCATATCTCAAATTCTCCATATTACTTTATGTGGCTTCCATTAGTATGGAAATGCATGCAATTGTTTACCAATATTTTTTTTATTTACTGGATTAGTATACTGCTTCGCAACTTGCTTTGACAAACTGATGGTTATTTATTTCTTATATCATGGCTTCCTGAAGTTCTCATACATTTAATTTTTTGCATGCATTGTATATTGTTGGATTCTCTAAAAGATCACCTTCGAACTTTATATTATAATGACTGTCCTTATTGTCTTATGGTCTTGGTTCTCACTTGTTGCAGTTTTCAGTTATCATTTTAATGGAACTATTTCGGCTTTCCCTTGATAAACATTGTATAGGATATTCATAATTTCCAATTGTAATTTATTTTCTCCTCCTGGCTTTATAGGACCTTGCAAGCTTGACCAATTATTTCCAAAGCACCTGTGGAATAACACCAGAAGAGAAGCAGCTTTCAGTCAGTGGCCGTAACTGGGGAGAGGTTGATCTAAATGGTTGGTAACTATGTTCTTTATTAGATTCTCAAGAACAACTAGCTGGATTTGTCTTGCCATTTTAATTTCGTACAACCTTATGATGGTTGGTTAGCTTCTTATAGTGGTGCTACTACTACTTTCATAGCATATGTGTTGCTTATATATTGTCTTGACGACTTGCATGCTTTTTCCAGGAAATATGCTCACTTTTTCGGTTGGTTCAAAGCAAGCATTTGAAGTATCATTAGCAGATGTCTCGCAAACACAGCTGCAAGGGAAAAATGATGTCATCTTGGAGTTCCATGTGGATGATACAACTGGAGCTAATGAGGTTTATTTTTATTGTTTACACTGTTCATTCTTCTGGAACAGTCATAGTTGTCTTGCAACATTTCATATGCATGGTTTTACCTGTAGTGGCCCTTCCCCAAATCTTACTTGACTTGCTATGAGATTGTAACACATATGATTAGTGCGAAAAAAATTTTTCAATTCTAGTTTTTTTTTTTTAATTTAAAAGTGAGATTATTATTTCTTAAAGTGTAGCGATATATGCTTACAGAAAGACTCATTGATGGAGATAAGTTTCCATATACCTAGTAACAATGCACAATTTGTTGGTGATGAAAATCATCCTCCTGCGCAGGTAGTTACTGATTCTAATTATTTTTGTTGTATGTGCTTCTTCTTTTAATAACAAAGTAATTTTGATTGGAGGTATCAGGTTCAAGCATATGTATAGTCTCCAACTGTCCAATGATTTATTATCTATTAACTTCGTACAAGGTATTCCGAGACAAAATTATGTCAATGGCAGATGTTGGTGCTGGAGGTGAAGAGGCTGTTGTTACATTTGATGGTGTTGCAATCCTAACACCAAGGTAAAAAAAATGGAATAAGCATGTATACATGTTCACATACTTTCATGGCTAAATTGAAGAAGGAGACATCATGTCTCTGAATGTTGTTGCATTTCACATGTTGGCTCCTTGATGTTACTTTCTGTATTTCCAACATCACATGAAAATATTTTTTTAGGGGGCGTTACAATGTCGAACTTCATTTGTCATTCTTGCGGCTTCAAGGACAGGCCAATGATTTCAAAATTCAGTACAGCAGCGTTGTTCGCCTCTTTTTACTTCCTAAGGTTTTTCCCTAATCTTTATTGGCACTGATTCTGTGTCTCTGAAACTGCCAATGAGCCTATTTTCTATCTTCATAATCATACTGTATTTTCTTGATTGCCTTTGAGTTGAGAGTCATTGCAGTTTATTCTTTGACAAACTTTTCTCAATGAAAAATATTGTGGACTTTTTTTTTCCCTTCTGCAGTCTAACCAGCCGCATACCTTTGTTATTGTTACTCTTGATCCACCAATCCGCAAGGGCCAAACTTTGTATCCCCACATTGTGTTACAGGTATCATTCAGTTGGATTTGTTTTTCTTATAATTATTACTTTCTTGCACTTATTGTTTGTTCTATTTTTTGTTATAGTTTGATACCGACAATGTGATCCAGAGCTCTTTGTCAATAAATGAAGACCTTTTGAGCACAAAGTACAAGGACAAATTAGAACCATCTTATAAGGTAATAGTTATGCCTTTATGTTGTCTTTTCTAGTCTAGACAGGTTCAAATACATTTGTCTATAAAGTCCAAAGAGAGAATGTCTTGCAAATTTCACAAGATTGAAATGCCTTAACATGCTTGGTTGCTCGTCAAACAGGGTCTCATTCATGATGTGTTTACAGCAATACTGCATGGCTTGTCTGGTGCTAAAGTAACTAAACCAGGAAAATTCCGTAGCTGTCAAGATGGTTATGCTGTGAAGTCGTCATTGAAAGCTGAAGATGGCCTCTTATATCCACTTGAGAAAAGCTTCTTTTTCTTACCCAAGCCTCCAACCCTCATTCTTCATGAAGAGGTATAATGTTTTTCATTTTAGCTGGTGGAGTAATACATATTTATTTATTCGATTTGGACCTGTTCCTAATAGTTTCCCTTTGGTTCATATGCAAGATTGATTATGTTGAATTTGAGAGGCATGCTGCTGGTGGCTCAAATATGCATTACTTTGATCTCCTTATTAGACTCAAAACTGAACAAGAACATCTATTTCGGAACATCCAGAGAAATGAGTACCATAATCTTTTTGACTTCATTAGGTAAGTGACCTTCTCGTTTCTGTGCATAGCGTGGCTGTGATTTCATATTCTGTAGCTTTATGTTTCATTTGTCCATACAGTGGGAAGGGTATGAAAATTATGAACTTGGGTGATGTGCAAACCACAAATGGGGTGGCTGCTGTTCTCCGGAACAATGATGATGATGCTGTTGACCCGCATCTTGAGCGCATTAAGAATGAAGCCGGAGATGAGAGTGACGAAGAGGTGAAGTATTTAGTTAATGTTGAAATTTGTGGTATATCTTCCATAAGCTTGGAAACATTGTAATGTAACTGGTGGAATTCATTTCATTTATGTAACATGTGGATGTGTATGCATGTGTTAGGCACACACAGAAATATAAACACTCAAATGAATCTAATATTTGCAGGATGAAGATTTTGTTGCTGACAAAGACGATGGAGGTTCACCTACTGATGATTCTGGGGAGGACGATTCTGATGCTAGTGAAAGCGATAGTGAGAAAAAGGTAAGACATTATATGTCAATTTCTTTCTGCAAACATTAGATTGACATTACTGAAACTAATTTTTAGATGGTTATCTATTTTATGTCTTCCATCAAATGTATTGCGATTTCAGAAGCCTATGAAAAAGGAATCTACTAAGGAGCCTTCATCTTCTAAGCCAGCATCTAAGAAGAGATCCAAAGATGCAAATGAGGATGCATCTAAGAAGAAAAAACCGAAAAAGAATAAGGATCCAAATGCACCAAAGAAGGCAATGTCTGGTTTCATGTTCTTCTCGCAAATGGAAAGGGAGGTGAGCTTAATACTCCTCCATTGCAATCAAATCAAAGATATCTAGTTGGATTAAACTTGGCTCGAATAAGCTGTTAATTTTGACATGTCGATGACAGAATGTTAAGAAAAGTCATCCCGGCATTGCTTTTGGTGGGGTTGGCAAAGTACTTGGAGATAGATGGAAACAATTGTCAGGTCTGTGATTTTAGTTGTCTTGTTACTTATTTTAGACGGTCGTTGTCTGTATTGAGGCTTATCTGTAATTAATTTGCAGCGGAGGAGAAAGAACCATATGAGGCAAGGGCTCGAGCAGATAAAAAGCGTTATGAAGAGGAAGTGAGCGGCTATAAGAACCCACAGCCAGTGAATGTGGAATCAGGGAATAAATCTGATACTGAATAGTTATTAATGTTACTAATTTCTCAATTTTGAGACTCAGAGGAATCCTTTTCTGTTTAAAACCGTTATCTCGTTTTAGATTTTTCACGAGGGAAATCATTCGCGCATTGCGGCGAATCTATTGTTTTATTGATTTTTTAAAATTTTGTTTTATAATCATTTAATTACGAATTACATTTAGATAATTTAAGGTATTTACGAACATATTAGAAGTACTTAAATATCATGTAATTAATTAAGAATATAATTGAATTATTTTTAATAAATTAATATTTTAGTTGAATTTAGTACAAAAGGTAAATGACAAGAAAAATTCCCTAAAATAAAATATGCTATGGGAATTATTATTATTATTTTGTTCAATTTATATTATGTTTTAAATTTTGAATATTAAATTAGAGTTGGGCTAAATGCCCAATTTGGGCCTGATAAAATTTTCACATGCCTCTATACGTTCAATGTGGCCTGGTGGACTTTGCCTGCAATATGCCCAGAAGCATTTTAGATATTCTCACCCGCTTGTCTGCTACAGTTGTGCCAGACACAAGTTTCTTGTTTTTTAAAAATCATTTCACTATTATTTTTATTAAACATCTCATTTAATTAGAAATCAACTTTTTATATAATTTACCCATTCAACATATATGGGATTTAAAAAATAATTAAATAAAAAATGATTATAAAAAATTATAGTATCTTGTCTTGATTTAAAAAATAATTAAATAAAATATTTTATTAAAAAAATTAGAATAAGAAAATATTTGATTATATGAATATAGGTTAAAAATATTTATTATTTACTATTTAATTATATTTTAAATCAAATATTTTTTAATTATATTTTGTTCTAAACTAAATATTTATTTCTTTTTTAGTAAAAAATTAAAATTTTTATTTGTTTGGTGTAAGTTATAGATTATACAAAAAGTTGATTTTTTGACAAATTAAATATTATTTTTAACTTCTAGAGCAAATTGAGATTTATTTTTATTCCTAAATCAAAAAATTATAGTATTATGAGATACTCTAAAAACTTAAAGTTCAAATTTATATAAAAGATCTAATTCTCAAAAAAAAAATTATATAAAAGATCTATTAATTCATTTAATTAATAAAAAAAATGAGAAAATTCGCAATTTCAAAAAAAAAAAAAAGAAATGGCGAAATTCGTACGCTGTGCACTCGTAAGTCGTAGACATTTTGCCCTGAAAAGCTTCCTCGCTTGTATTTTAGGCTTCGCCGCCGAACCAAAGCAACTGGACCAGCCATTCTACCCGCTGCCTAAAGAAACGAAGGGAACGATAAACAACGGAGCTTAATGCATGCTAATCTCTCACTATCTCCACCAACTCCAATTCTGCGCCAAACGCCGAACCCCATTAATTGCCAAGAAACTCCATGCTCAAGTCATCAAAATAGGCATATGCGAAACCGAACCCATACCGAATACTATTCTCGATGTTTATGGAAAATGTGGCCTTCTTCAACTTGCAGATCACATGTTCGACGAAATGCCCAACAGAGACCAAGTCTCTTGGGCCTCTATTCTCACTGCATACAACCGGGCCAACCTCCCTAATAGAACTCTGTCCATTTTCCATAACATGTTTATATGTGATATGTTGCAACCCGACCATTTTGTGTATGCGACTCTTGTTAAGGCATGTGCCAGCTTAGGCGCTATAAGGCAAGGGAAGCAAGTGCATGCGCAATTTGTTTTATCGCCATTTTATGATGATGATGTTGTTAAGTCGTCTTTAGTTGATATGTATGCAAAATGTGGATTACCCAATATTGCTCGTGATATTTTTGATTCTATTTTGGCGAAAAGTCCAGTTTCTTGGACTGCAATGATATCTGGGTATGCCACCAGTGGATTAAAGGAAAAGGCTGCGGAACTGTTTTCTATGGCGCCAGTGAGGAATTTATATTCCTGGACTGCGCTAATATCTGGGTTAGTGCAGAGTGGAAATGGGATTGATGGTTCTTACTTATTTCTTCAAATGAGAAGAGAAGGAATCGTTATAGTGGACCCTTTAGTTCTTTCAAGCGTTATAGGTGCTTGTGCTAATTTGGCTGTACTGGAGTTTGGAAAGCAGATTCATGGCCTTGTCATAGCACTTGGCTATGAGTCATGCTTGTTTATAAGTAATGCTCTTGTTGATATGTATGCAAAATGTAGCGATTTTTTAGCAGCCAAATACATTTTTGCTCAAATGATCCGTAAAGATGTTGTTTCTTGGACTTCTATGATAGTCGGGGCAGCTCAGCATGGAAGAGCCAATGAAGCTTTAGATTTATATGAAAAAATGGTTTTAGCCGGAGTAAGACCAAATGAGGTGACCTTTGTTGGATTGATTTATTCTTGCAGCCATGCTGGGTTAGTTGACAAGGGCCGAGAACTCTTTAACACCATGATTGATGATTATGGAATTAAACCCTCATTGAGACATTTCACATGCTTATTAGACCTTCTTAGTCGATCTGGGCACCTTGATGAGGCTGAACATCTCATTACTGCAATGCCATTTAAGCCTGATGAACCTACATGGGCAGCTTTACTGAGTGCTTGCAAGCACCATCGAAATACCCAAATGGGGCTTAGAATTGCTGATAAGCTGTTGAGCTTGAATCCAGAAGATCCTTCAACCTATATACTGTTATCTAATGTTTATGCTGGTGCAGGAATGTGGGAGAAAATGTCGAGAGTTAGGAATTTGATGGCGGCCAAGGAAGTTAAAAAGAAACCGGGATATAGCACCATTGCCTTGGGGAAGGAAATTCAAGTATTTCTTGCTGGGGAGTCATGTCATACTATGAAGGATGAAATATTTGGTTTGCTTAAGGAGTTGGAAGGAGAGATGAGAAGAAGAGGTTATGTTCCTGATACTAGTTCTGTTTTACATGACATGGAAGAGCAAGAGAAAGTGAGGCAGCTTTTTTGGCATAGTGAGAGATTGGCTGTGGCATATGGCCTGCTCAAGTCTGTTCCTGGATCGATCATTCGTATAGTGAAAAATCTTCGCATTTGTGGAGATTGTCATACTGTTCTCAAATTCATTTGCAGTATTGTGCAAAGAGAAATCATTGTGCGAGATGCCACCAGGTATCATCATTTCAAGGATGGAAGGTGTTCGTGCAATGATTTTTGGTGATTATTTGATGCAAATGTTGCCCTTGCCTCTCTACTTTTAGTTATTCAAGACTAAAAAAGGAAAAGACTACTGCCTTCATCAGGCTGTTATAGTAGGTTTCCTTGGCTGTGCACGTCACTCTTTAAATGCATTTATAGAAAGTAAAATAGAATTTTTTGCTTCTGTTTCTGTTTGTAACGAGAACATATATAACAAGATATTTCTGGGCAGAATTATAAAGATCTTGAACTGCATCCCGTCCTTCTGCCGCGATTATCAGTTTAACAAGAAAAGAAAAAGAATGTATCGCGAGTATATATTGGCCGCGATCTTGCACATGTACATCAATTTTTTTTCTTTTTGTTTGAAATATCCAATAAAGTTGTCAGATTGCATCATAAATTAGATTTTTCACAAGATATGCGTAGATGGTTGAAGTTGAAAGAAAAAGAAAAGCTCTATGAATCTTTGTCCAATAATAATCTTTTAGATGCATATCATTTGACTGCAGGCTTCATTGACTGTTTATACAATTTTCTCAATCTACTGTCATAATCATACTAAATTTCAAACGTGAATATGATGTAGCAAACAGCAACAACGGCTCAATGCCATATTTTATAACGTGTTTGAATTAATTTTTAGAGATTAAAGTGCAAATTAAGATAGGATTTTATAATATTACTGCTAAAACAGTTTTGCCAAATACTGTTTTGGTAAAGAAGATTGGCAAAGAAGATTTCACCCTCTATTTTGGTAAAACTGTGACTATTTTATATTTTGGTAATATCATGTGTTTTATTTATTTATTTGGATTGAAACATGGATCAATTGTCAACCTACACATGCCCTTATTATGCTTTGTCGTGCTATTTTACGTAATAAATTAAGACCATAGTTTCATTTATTATTTGATTTTATATTTCCCGTCAATTTCTTAAAACCATAATTAAAAGAAATCTCTCTTAAAAACGTAAATTAAATAAAAAATTAAAGTTATTTAATTTTTATTTACAAATAGTCGGATTTGAATTGGAGAAAGAAAAAAAAAATATTGGACCATAATTTTTTGTTGTTTTATGAACGGTCAATAGAACAATAGATCATCTATTTGTAGAACTAAAAATTGTGTTGCTTCACCAAAGCTGCAGACAGTAAAACGATTCAACACCGTTTGGTTAACCATAATAATAGTAATCAAATGCATTTGATTTAATTATATTTCATCTCATTCCCAACTTCCAAACATAAAGTGTTCAAATAACAATGTGATACTCCAAGAAACACTAACTCAGTTACCCACGGTAACTCAATTTCATAATCTAAGAAATTATCATAAAAATAACCAAATACATAATATCTAAATGCTACTGTTTTGCAGTTGAACTTTATTTGGTAAATATTTCATGACAAGTGAGTTTGGTATTTTGTTATGGTAAACAAAAGTACACTTTGATCCAGACATTCAAATGGCTCCCAAGGAATTTTTATTTTGCTTTAACCAGGTCAGGTTGAGTTGGCTACAGCATGGAGCTGCATACCTTCTTGAAGAATACCCATTCGGAGAAGAGCTAGCCAAACCAGTCAACTGTATATTTTCTATGAAATTCACTTATTTGTCAGGTCTGATTAACCTGTTCCCAAGTCGTCAGTGAATCTCACTGTACAAAAATCTAAGCTGATTTCTCATTTTGTACAGAGTGCTCGCATCTACCACCATAACTCTGATATTCCAGACTGTAGTTGCACTGACAAACAAGATCCGACACAGTTTCAGCATGCTTGCAAAACCTGCAAACCACAAAATTACTCATCCATCAAGGAGACAAAAGCATAAGAGAGGAGAGACACACTGTACCCCTTATTCGGTATAAAATGAATTTGAATATAGAATTACACATTTATAAATATAATTAGACTTTGGTTTACGTGTACTGAATTCCATTTACAAACTTGGATTTGTACGAGTAAAATGAAAAAATTTTCATTTAGACCAAACAGGGAAATGAATCACACAACTTTCTGGAATTCATTTATACCAAACAGGGCCATAAGAGCAGGTGCAAATAATTTCACATTAGCAACATCTTACCTTCTGGAAAGAATCTTCATGAAATGAATCAGTTGACCAATTATTCGTATCAATGCTACTTGCAAATTATAAGAGCCATGGATGTGCACACACCCTGTGGGTGTGAAGGAGGCTCAGAAAAGGTGGGGAAGCTTACAAGTTTTTTGCACTGAATTGTACATGTACCCCATGAACCTCTTGGAATTGTTAGTTTATGGTCAATAAGACAAGATCTACAAACTTCAACTCGAAAATGATTCCTAGATCAGAATGGAGACTGGCACAACGGGCAGGATGATTTGTGAGATGTTGAGAACCATTTATACAGGCAGGCAGCATGAAATTTGTGCTTACAAGTCCTACATGCAAGGCGAGGAAGACTATGGTTGGTAGTGTGGATGACACTGTAACAGATGGGGCACTCTTCAATGCCTTCAAATTCCTTGTCGAAATTACTCTTCCATATTCGTATAGCTTCAGCTAAAGCACCATTCTGCATCACACAAAATAACAAATGCCAAGCATCACCACATTAATCATTACAAACATCTCTCCCCTCATTCCCACACAAATTTCTAATTCCCCTTTGAAAAGCAAACAGCATGTATCAACATTTCTTGTCATTTTGTTCATTGAAAACCAGGCCTGTGGACATCAACATAAAACAAGTAGAACATGAAGATAAAAAGCAAAGAGATCTTGTTCTATTTCACCAAGAGCATTCACACTGGAGTTTCTAATTCAGACTTTTATCTGTCAGAATCCAAAACGAAAAAGGGTAAGTAGACCTTCCAATTCTCATCATAAAAGATATTCATAATTTTTTTTTTTTTTTGTAATCTATAATTCCTTATTCCTAGAGTATTCACTTAACACCTTTCTCACTTCTTCAAAATTAAACATTTTGTGGAAATTTAGCTGCAAGCTTTTGCTTGATGGTGCATCTTTGTTCCTCGTCATCTTTCTCCTCTATTTCCGATATTTCTAATTTATGCCTCTTTTAAATGTTTTCTTTCTACTACCATGTCTTTAATAAACTGCTATGCTAATAACAAAACATTTAACATCTATTCCGCTTATGTAATCCTACCATTGTTCAGGCACCGAATCATTCCTCAACCCATCCATTTGCAGAACAATGCAGAGTAGAGTACAAGCCTATAAATAGGCTATCCTGTACAACAAATATAGCTATTTCCAAAACAATAATAGTCAGGGAAAAGAGTGTTTTAGCAAGCACCTGATTACGAACAAACAGCATCATTGACATCAACCACTTCCGCTGCTTCACTTCGCTAATGCCTAGGCTTCTCATACACTCAACATCCACAGGACGTAATGGATAAGATGCAGGAAGATGAATAACTAGATCCATCCCTGTCTCATCCTTAGTATATGTAGCAACTACTTCATTTGCTGATTTGCTTACACTGACTGAAAAATTTTCATCAACAAAATTTGCTTTCTTTATCTGCATCAAGTAAATTATATAAGAATAATCCTGATAATCACTATACAGAGAATGTTAAACTTGGTCACGGTTCAATTTCTTTTTTTCCTCAATTGGTATTTCAAAAATTCCAAAAAGAGAATAGCATCTATAACTATGAACGAAAATTTGGTGTCAAAAAAAATGGAACCACATAATTCCCCCCAACAAGTGCTTGCATAATGGGAACTCGATTTAACAGTAGCTACGTAAATGGTTCAAATTACTCGTAAACTGACCATTTTTGTATTCAAGAAGTTTGAGTCCAAAAAGTTTTAAATAATTCTTTAAAAATGCAAGAAAAAATTACTCATCTCCTTTGTCTCTTTATCTTTTTTCCGTTTAAAAAAAGAAAAAGAAAGGAAAAACAGTTCAATATAACACAAATTGGAAACCCATACAGCTCGAACTACCATCTATGAAAGAGGTTTGTTTTCAAGAAGCCAAATTACATTTTCAAACAATACATACCTGGGATAGTTCGTTCTCAATTAGTTGAGGACTGCACCATGTTCTCGTAAATGTTTCAATAAGAGATGATGTTGAACGGTCACGTAAATCATTAAACCAACCTCGAACATAAGCAGGAAGAACATGAAGCATCAAACCAAATAATGCTCCAGCAAGTGAAGCCATTTTCTCTGGTGCAATAGGCCATAGTGATTCCACTGAAAACAATAGTGAACCTGTTGTTATGGCAGATGTTGCTGCATTTGCAGCCTCTGATGCCCCAGCAGGAAGATCCACATCTTTCTTTTTAAGACTTTGTGCCGTGCACAATTCCAAAGGAATATGCTGGAAGAGGCAATCTAATATTCCTGAATTAGCAGAATCTTGTACATACTGTACCAATTGCTCCCTTGCAGCTGTCTGTGATGGTAATTTCCACAAATGTGATAGCAGCAAAGACCAAGCGAGGAAGACATTTACCTGCAAATTTGTAGATACAAGGCATAACAACCATAATTAAAATCCAACGTGAATATTGAGAATATAAAAGCTGCAAGAAGCAAAGCAGAAAGGTAAACAAATTTACCCGCTGATGTGCTGTCAAATCCATTTCAAGAACATCGCAAGGTAGCTTTTCAATCATGCAAGATAATTCCACCTTCAAACGGAACTCTCTTTTGGATGTCAATTCAACCTGACATAAATCTATGTCATCAGTAATATCACCATCCCATGTACAAGAAGCACCTTCTTCAGCGAAAGCCAATTGTGAAACAGGTTCAGTTGAGAGAATAACATAAGCAGCAAACTGCAACAGTGGGACAGGTACAGAGGAGAAGAGAATTGCATACAAAGAGCTTACAGGCCCTTTGCTTAACCCCCAAAATTCAACTGATCTCACTGCTCTGTCTCTAACATGCTGTGATGAGTTAAGCACGTTTGAAGCTACCAACTCCCAGAAGTAGGAATTCTCAAGCCTAGATCTGGCTATAATAGATGCAGCCCCATCAGAATAAGAACTTGCAATGGCCTCAGTAAGGCCAGTACAAAAGAATATGCGCAGAATACCCTCTAGGATTCGATCTCTAGCTGGATCCCATCTTTCCAGTCTTAGGAGGTAAGTATCATTCATTTCTGGTTGTTGGAATCTCCATGCCTCATAAAACAAAGAAAATGATTCCAAGGCATTGATAGCAACATTTATAGGAAAAAGGTCAGAGATCAAAACAAGGTGCTCTAGTTTCTTAAGAACATCCAGATACTCACAAGTAGAGCTGTTAGTGATAGCATCATTTGCATTTTCAGTAACTTCCTCCATTATCATAACTGCTGACTGAATCCACAACCTCAATTGCGAGAAGAAAAAATCCCAGTCTTCCTCAGTAAATTCTATCCAGCAATATCCAAGAGAAACAACCATTAACTTTGACAGCAACATCTGCACCATAGGTAACTGTTTACCTACTGCCAAGACACCAGCACACTGTCTCTGCTTTTGAAATAAATCATGTATGAGTCGACTCTCTTCAGCACTTATATTCCTCTCCAGCTTCAAAGATTTAGTACTGCCGATCGCACTAATAGGATAACAAGCAATAACCAGTTTGAACCAGTCTTCCATTTCTATAATGAGGAAAGAAAAAGAAAATACATTAATAATCTTTTAATTAAAGAAGTTCAAACATATAAATCACAAAAATGGAAAGGATCACAAAAGCCCTTGAACACAGGTAGAGGGGGCATTAGAAGGGAGCACTGACTATGTCTCTATAATATCATTTACTAGCACGGACACCCACCAAACAAAATGTCAATAAGCAAGCTGATTGCATTTATTAATATATGAAAAAATTTCCCAAATGTATTCAAAAATAACAGTAGACTGAAATAAAAAGATAAAGTTGAGTTCATGAATCTAAAAGGCAAGCATATACCTTGTCCTGCTCGCGACACAACTAAAGGTGGGAATAATAGTACCCTCTCGAGCCAATCTTTAACAATATGCTGCATCCAATTTTCACCTGAATTCTGAAGTGGAATATCCTCAGTAGATTCACCAGGTATAAGGCTTCTCTGACATAAAGGCTGTATTAGAACACTGACAATCAGAGGAAGTATCTTCAAACAATTCCGGTTTACTGCTTCACCAACATAAAGCTTATTTACAAGCAATTCAAAGAGTTCCCTGGCTTTGTCTCCTGCCCATATATCATTTTTGAACAGAGTGAACAGCAAAGACAAAAGAGCTCTCAAAAATGGTTCTTCAATTTTGTCCAATCCATTGCCTGTAGCAGGTGTTAAATTGAATGAACAGTGTTCACCACTTTCTCCATGAACAAGTGCGCCATCAAGTAAGATGTTGAAAATGGAATCTAACAGGTTTTCCCGGAAAAAGTAATTCCAACTCTTGGCAGATGCACTCAGGAGGGGCAAGAAAGACATGGTAGCACTGCCTCCCGGCCATTGCCACGTGCACAATATTTCAGCAGCAAGCCAGGCTCGAGCAGTAGGACCCTTACCTGTTGCTTCATTCAAAGGAGATGAAAGGGTACATTCTACATAACCAGTAACCACTCTATCAACCCCAAGCTTGTAAACAAGTTTGTCAATTAAAGAAACAAACTTATGAGTCCCAGATACCTGCCACTGGGATAAAATTTCAGTTCATGAATCTCATATCAAGTCAAAATTAGACAAGTTTTAAAGATAGCAAAGGCTTCTGATTAGAGGCTGCAGGAAGAAAAATATACAAAATGAAATGCAGTTGGAAAATGAAAATGGATAACCCCATTAAACATCAACTGCTTTTTGCACAAAAAGCAAAATTAATTAGATAATTTTATGCATGCCTCAGTGTTCCAAACACCATGAAAGAAGCAAAAATATTATCATAAGGACCTTCAAAACCAATCAATAACACCGAACGGAAATCGGGACTTCCACTTAAGACACAGGAAGGGATCATAGAGTTGGCGCAATGAAGTTTTCCAGATTCTTGCTATAAGCTGTATACAGTTTCCTACTTCTAGGTTAATTTAAAATGAAAAAGAAATAAACAACACCAAGATTTTAAAAATGAAAAAAGAATTTGAAAAGAAGAATAGAAAAATAAAGGGAAAGAAGGTATCACGAATTAACCATCCTAATTCCAGTAACTGAGCAACAAAATGATAAAAAATGCCACTCACATCAGTATCAACAGTGACATCTACAGCATTTGACAAAGTTGTTCCTGCCGAACTGAAGTCCTGTATAATCCACGATGGCCAAATATCATCCTTCCTTAGAAGTTGGTCTAACAGATTTTGCTCCTCGCATTGATCATGGCAGAGACATGCAAGAATTTCGAGCATCCATTCGCAGCACAATGAAGTGATTCTATTTGCATTAACCCCACCTTCCTTAAAGACAACAGACTTGATAAACTGAACCAAGATACTTCCCAACCTACTCAGAATGTCAATGCTGAGACTTCCCCAAAATTCGTCATTTATCTTACTGCGAAAATCATGCAAAGATTTACCAAACTCTGACCGGCCCTTAATTTTCTTTTTTGATTCACTGTCAACTGGATGGTCTATTGTTGCTTGCATGGTGTGTTCCCAATCCATGATAAACAATTGAGCCAAAAGACAAGAAACCAGCCCAATTTCCTCACCAACTGTTTTTAAGCAATATAAGCTACCACTAATTACATCCAATGCAAACTGAGCTATCTCAATCATGTCTGTAGAGATCTCATTATTCTCTAAAAATTTGTTTACTCCAGCAGATAAAACAAAACCCGAATCCCTAACTGTACTGAAAGGGGAATCACAAATAAAAGCAAGCAACTTTCTGGAAACTGCCTTGTATACCAAAATCATTGAATTTCTGGACACGAAAGAGATCTCATTTCCTTTCGTTGAGCCACTAAGAACAGCACTGCAAATGATATACATAAAAATATCAGAGGTCACAGTAAGAAATAAGCAGAACAAGGACTCCTTGATACAGGAACTAAGGACTCGTAACGCAAGATCTGTTCACATTTACTGCAATTAGCACCTAGAAGTATCAGCCCATAAATTTAGAAGATCAACCAGCTTTTCCACTACTAATAATCCAACTCAACTAAATTTTTTGTGCATACGAGCCATTATGAATAGAGAATCAGTATAAGATCTTTCTGAAGGTAATTAAATTCTTCTGTTTCCAATAAGCGATCAGTGAACTAGTGCAATAGTGAAATAGGTAATCAGAAGTGATATAGATAAGAACAAACTTTAGACAGGCTAGCTGTACTAGTGCTTGCAAGGAGTTGAAGCAAGAATTGATGCATCACAAGCTATCTCAAACAAAATTTCAAAACAAGAATGTTATGGAGCTACCATATTTAGGGTAGTTTTACTTCTGTTTTTAAGATAGTTTTATTTAGTTATTCATGTTTTATTATCAGTTTCTTTGTTAGTGTGGTGTTCAAGCAGGTTATTTATTATAATGGGCAGTTTTAGCTGTGCATTTGTTATTTAAAAGGCTGTAATATCAGGAAAAATGAAAGCAGAATTTTATGAAAAGGTTTTGAGTTCCTGAAACTCAAAGATTATAGAGTTCTCTCTTAACGAGCTCTATGAGATTGTAGATGCTCTCTAAATTTGTCACCATTGATAGAAGGAAGAAAACTCCTTCTAAGATGTCCATCTCAAACCTGATCCCTAATTCAAAGACCCATAACTAGATCCAAATTTGGGACTGTAACATTTGATATCAGAGCAAAAGTTATGGCCGACTCTATTCAACAACAACTTGATAGAATTTTAAGATTATTCCTAGAGCAGCAAGCATGTTACCGTCCCAAATTTGGATCTAGTTAAGGGTCTTTGAATTAGGGGATCAGGTTTGAAATGGGCATTTTAGGAGTCTTCTTCCTTCTATCAATGGTGATAGACTTAGAGAGAATCCGCAATCTCCTAGAGCTCGTTAAGACAAAACTCTACGATCTCTAAGTTTCAGAAACTCAAAACATTTTCATAAAATTCTGCTTACATTTTTCCCGATATCACAGTCTTTTAAACAACTAAATGCACAGCTAAAACTAACCCCTACCCATTATAATAAATAACCTGCTTAACCATCCCATTAATATCCACTAACAAAGAAATTGATAATAAAACATGAATAACTAAATAAAAATATCTTAAACACAGAAGTAAAACTACCCTAAGTAACTCTACATGTTATGTCAACTCTAGTGACTTGTGGATACTACCCAATCAAAGATAACATCTCTATTCATATGATGAACCTAACATCAATTTCTCTAAAAAAAAAAAAAAGAAAGCAATACATTACATGCTTATCTGTAATGCAGTCTACAACCCATTTACTTCAATGGAAGTTACGATCTCCAGCACTAGATTCAAATGTATAATAAAGCAAAAAATGCAAAACACCTATTCACATACCACACAAACTGAGCTGCTGAAGCTCCAAGGGGAACAGAGGAACTGGCAACAGCAACTACAGCCGATTCAAGAAGCTCATGATGCCAGTCACCTGGGTTGGACCACTGTTGATGTTTTGAAGCTTGCCTCACTTTACTGTTTGTAATCTCAACCCTCGCTTTCTCGAAGAACATTGTCAACAGAGATAAGTAGTCCGAGTTTAGGGACCCAACCTCAGTTATTGAATTTGCTTGACTGATTGCAAATGAAAGAATTGCAGTCCACTGCTCAGAGAAATGTTCATCATCCAAGAATGCAAGCAACAGATCAATTCGAGCATTGCTAGAGGAATCACATCCAACAAAACACCATGGAACAAATGTTTCTCTGAACACTTGCATGAAATACTCTGGTTCTACTTCTTTTTCACTGTCATCTGAGAGGGGAAAAGAACAATGCCCTTCATTATAGAAAAAAAGTTGCCTGACGATCTTGCGTGGTCCAAATAATGAAACAGCAACTGATAGAAGTCTCAAACCATCTGGCGTGTCCTGAAATCAGAAAATACTCAAGGCTAAAGAATGAATACATATGAAAAACAATAGTGCAACAGAAGATTGAAAGAATGGAAGCGGCAAAGCACCACAAACAAACATTACAAGTACCATGAAAGACTCACAAAGCAGATATACAAAGCAAAAGTCAAGATCTACTCTGTCACCCATAATCCCAAATTACTCAGAACTGACTACAGGTATCCATTTTCTCCATCCTATATCCCATCCTGTTTAGTGTCAAACATTACAAGAGCTATTGGATACTAAATCTTCTACTCAAATTCCAGCTGATACAAAAGATCAATTGTCTCTTCATTCAAAATTCATAAACTACTTACATGACTTTATAGAAGCTCCAATCATTTCACAAAGTAAAAAAGGCTAAAATACACTAATGAAATTAGAAGCCCCTCTCATTTGAATGTAAAGAAAATATATTTGAGAAACTATTTAAAATTCCTAGACAGAAGAACTTAATCAATGAACTGTATTAGGAGATTCACACAAATCCAAATCCAGGCAAACACAAAGCCAGAAACAAAAATGCAAGAAATATGGGAAATAGTAATTGAGATATAAGAAATCAACAAACTCACACTGATTCTTGCTCAGTCATGTTTAAGAAATAGTAACTTACAAGAGGTCTTATAGATGGGAAACACTTTGCTAACATTGGTCCCACTAAATAAACAAAAGGCCAAGTTTCGCCTTTCCGAACTGAATGCTCTTCAAGCAACAACATAAATTTAATGACCCTTTCTACATTTTCAGTTTTTCTTCCTGTGCTGTCGTTAAGCTGAAACATCTTGAGGCAATTTTCCTGAAATGCCACACAAAAGGTAGCAAGCAGATCACGTTCTATTAAATAAATTCCTGAAAGAATTTCTACGATGCATTTTCCTGATTCTCGCAAATACTTCATAGGATACTTGATATTCAACGATTCTGCTGTCTTCTGGTTAGACATTTCACAGGTTTGCTCAGACAGGTCCTCAGATATTCCATTGGATGCACTACTCTGATTCTTGAAGCAAACAGAAAACAGGTATTCTTGCCACAGAAGCTTTACAAGGATATTATCAACAAGAGTGACTCTAAAATGTCGTACAGAATCCAAACTATCACAATATCTGGCATTAAAGGAAAAGGTAAATTAGAAAACCTAACGCTGAGACAAAATTAAGAGGGTATTTGGTCTAGCTACTTTTAAAATGCAATTTTAACTTCTAACTCAATTTAAAAAGTTGTTGAGTATTTGGTAAAACCACTTAAAGTTATTTTAAATTAGTTTAAGTGTTCGGTTGACAAGTAACTGAAAGTAATTTAATATGTTAAAATGAGGGAAAATGGTATATCAATTAAATATGAAATTTAAAAATTTGTTAAAACAAGAATAATGTTGGTATTTTTAAAAATTATTAGGATAATATAGTATCTTATGTGGTCAATGACTAGTTTTAAAATAAGTTGATAAACAGAAGTAAGGGCTACCTCACTTATGACTTTTGACTTAATAAAGTTTTCTTTTTTTTTTTTTAGCATATAAGCCAAACCAAACACCATTCAGTTTATGACTTTCACTCAAAAGAAGTTTGACTGACTTATACGCCAAAACAAACACTCTCTAAGTACAGAAGAAAAGGATGAAAAAATAACCCCTCTACTACTACACAAGTGATTGGATGCATCAGAAACTCGGAATGTCATGTCAAGAGAACAACTGGACAAAATCTCACCTTGATGCATTGTGCGATGCCCAAAAGAAACACTCTTTAAATGCATGGAAAAATGCTAGATTATCAGCACTTGTTGAAGAGGACAATGTCCTCCCATCCCATAGGTTATGGAAAAAATCAAGAAAAAACTTCTCCCCAGCTATAGA
The DNA here is from genome assembly GCA_948099535.1 of Jatropha multifida. NCBI lineage: Eukaryota > Viridiplantae > Streptophyta > Magnoliopsida > Malpighiales > Euphorbiaceae > Jatropha > Jatropha multifida. The sequence goes on along the minus strand of CANUEX010076800.1, from coordinate 83,550 downwards.
TCTAGGAGGCACAGTTTCCAAAAACAGAACCAGAGCTGGATAAGAGACTTGTTGAGATCCAAAGCACCCATTCTTAAGAAAATGCCACAACCTTCTCAGCACAATTTTCTGAACATTTAACAATGTCCAACTCTCAGGAAATCTTTTTGAAAATAGCAACAATGCATCCCACATTGACGAATGACAAGTAGGATCCTTTTCCTGAAAAGCGCCAAGTATTGCAGTAGCAAGAGTTTTCATATTTCCTTCATCAAAAGCATGAGGAATGTTTTTAATGAAACTCTTTAATGCTGAATATGTAGCTGACCGAATCGCAGGACTTTGGGACTTCAAAAAGTCCAGAAAATATTTGTGAGCAGAGAATAACTTTGCAGCAAAAGAAATAGCAGTTTCTCTAGCCTTTGAAGCATGTTTTGATTCAGCGGCCACATTTTCAAAACCAGGTCGTTCGGATTGCACACTGACCAAAACATCAAGAAGTGTAGCCAATGCCAACAATGAAGATGATATCACCTGAAAACCAAGAAAAGAGAACAAAAAATTGACCACAAATAACAACTGCGGAACAACATGTAAATCTGAAGCAATTAAATATGCTGTGCTTTTATATTAGACTGGTTACAACCCAAACTAGTTCCATTGCAAATCATTCAAAAAATCCTATTGAATCACAAATCTCTAGTGCTGCAGCCTAAGCAAAATCTTCCAAGAAGAACCCTAAATCTCAATAAAGTTCAGGAATTTCTTCAAAGAATTTCAAAAGACCAACCCAAAATTGCAGATAACAGTCAAAAAACTTGGGATATGTAGGACAAAGAAAACAGGACTTTGCAAGAATTTCCCTTCAACAGCAATCTTGGAAAAGTTACACATTCAAACACTGGGACACTCTTCTAACAGTACATAAAGATAAAAGTACGAAAAACTGAAAGCTTGTCAACACTAGACTTTCTAACGAATATCTTCTATTCAAAGACGAGAAATAAGTCTAGGTATTCTAAGGTTGTCCAAAAAATTTTAATCAAGATAATGAATTTTACTCCAGATGAGTTTATTTGACTAGAGCACGGTTTATGTTCTTTTCCTTTCTCTCCCTTCACACCTCCAGTTGCATAAGGCAGATTAAAGTAGCATTAATAGAAAAAGAAAATGAGCAACAAGACTCATGAGTTTTTGGGAAAATAAGAAAGTCGTTTCATCAATTTCATTAGAGTAATTAGCAAACTTTTTAATAGTTTACTTGGAATAAAGGAATTCCATCCCAGCATTTGGATTTTAAATTTACGAATACACATACTGAAAGGTTCATGAATTTGAATTTAAAATTTAGCAATCCAAATATTGAATTTTAAATCTTAAATTCATAAAAATTGAAAGTCACTTGATTCAATTTGGCCAAGAATTATTAAATCCACAATTTGAAACCTCCATATGTTCTAATGGATTTCACTCAAATTCAAATCCATAAACATTTAACAAATCCAAACAACCTACCTCACCCAATTTCAAATCTAAATACAACATGAAATTTTATGTTAGCTTCAAAATTTACTCTAATGAACTACTTGGAGGTTGCTAAAAAAGGGGAAGATGTCGACCTAGAGCTACTTGGAGGAAAGTTGTTGCCAAGGACCTATGGTCTTTGGATATTAATGAGAATATAGCTATGAACAGAATTGAATAGAGGCAAAAGATTCGTGTAGCAGACCTAGTTAGTTCTTCTTCCCTATTTTATGCATTGTCATATTTATTAATATATCAAATGATTCCAAACTTCCCCTTCAAAAATTTTTACAAAAAATATTTCAATTTATTACTGGGTTGTATTTTGCTTTGAATGGATATTAACTTAATTAGAGTGGATATTTGAAACAAAAAATTCATATAGCTAACCTCAACTAGTTCGAGACTAAGGCTTAGTTAGTATTGTTGATTGGAGGGCAGCATTGGTTTAACACTGAAGTTACTTCCTTGTGGCCTGGACGTCATAATTTCGAGCCACAAAACATCCTCTCTAAAAAAGCAGGGAGAAGGTGGTGTACATCAACCCTTCTCCAAAGCCCACAAATGTGAGTCTCTTCATGCACTAAGCACCCTTCTATAAAATTAGTTCTTTTGGTAGAATTTGCAAATACATACACACACACACACACACACACACACACACACACACACACACACACATATGAAAAATATAGTTGGCCCAACTTGTCCTGGCACAATTTTCGCTGTAGCAGGGCAAAATGTCTAAAATGTCCTATAATGATGGAAAAATCCGCTGCGTTGAGCATGTTGAGGGCATCTTAGACATTCTGCCCCACTACAGTGGGTCAAGCCCAATTTGGGTCATTTAGCACAATCATATATATATATATATATATATATATATATATATATATATATAATTAAAAATAACAAATAAATAAATCCAAGTCCAAACTAAAAAGGTTACAAATTTTATAACTAAATTGAGATACTAAACATGAGAATTTATTCAAAAATGATTTCTTCCTATGTTATTCATCTAAAGTTAAATGAATCCCATAATTCTTTGTTTCAAACATAATGTACAGTCTAAGGTTTTATTTTTAGAGCAACAGAAGAACCAACAAACTCCATCACTTTCAGCATACATGAGACTGAGTACCGACAAATGCAAAACAAACAAAAATGACAAAATCTACTGATGGAAAAAAAATGGAACATTATACAGAAAAAAAGATAAATATAGTTGAGCCTTGGTCAGGAAAAATTTAACACCATACCCACAAACACATACACATGTTTGCAGGCTTGCATGGTCAAATTAGGCCCTGAGAATTCATTATTCCAATGACTGGCCTTGGATCAGGCAGGGCTGAATAAAACCCAAGGAAAAACCCATTTCCCGATCCTGTTTTGCAGGCTGGCTTTGCCAGTCCTGGGCCAAATACAGGTCAATACACCCGTTTCCATTTCAAACCAAAGAGAAGGATAGACGTACAACATGGCAATACCTGCTGGTGCATCTCTTCCAACTCATCCAAAGCAGTTGCTTTATCTGACATACTTTGTGGTGTGAGCTTCAAATTTTCCTCCAAATACAGAAATACTTCGGTTGTGCATAAAATTAATGCTTCTAATCTCTTTTCCTGAGCTGGAAAGGCTGCCTGTTGTACATAATACATAATATTATTATTATAACTAAAACAACAAACAGCAACATTTTTCAAATTATTTTTACTCTAATTAAAGAAAACAAACTACGGAAGCAGAAAGTTAATGAAAATTTTAGAAACGCTTTAAAAACAATGGTATTTCTACATAAGGAAATTACTAAAAAATCTTGTATTTTCTGTTAAACTTAAACTTTGCATCCCATCCTTTCAAAACAGTCGGCAAAGCATGACAGGGTTAAGTTGCTTCTAGATTAGCACGGGGAAAAAGCCCGCATAGCCCTCAAATATAAGAAACCCACTTAAGCTCACTCCAACCCCTACTTTCTTCTCTCCTCCACCACCCACCCCCCCCCCCCCCCCGAATAGTTACTTGAATACCCATCAGTTTTCTGCACCTATTGGGAGCTACACATGACCCAATTTATTGAGACTCAATTTACGCCCCAGTGATTTTACAAGATATCTTAACATGCAGAAAATGGGTGTCATTTCATTGCATGTTTTTCTCTTGATATTATGAAAATTCAGATGCTTGTAAGAAGTGGAGCAGCAGGCAGATGGCAGCATAGGAGAATGCCTCCAGTGAAAACCTTGATTCCTGCTCATCATTGTTGACAGGAGTAGGTGTTCTTTTGGTCATCAATGGTTACAATAACATGCTGAAGGGACTTAAAAAGAGGTAAAGAGAGAGAGAGAGAGAGCGAGAAAGTATTTAGATACTTAATGGGCTTAAACGTCATGTAAGAACCCATGATATGCCATCTATTTTGTTTCCATTACTAGTGACCTTTCTTTTATCAGGAGTTTCAAGTGTTAGAACCAAATTCATTGATCCAAAACTTCACAGGTCAGTTTGCTCTAACCTTTGGCTTGGTCTAGCTCTTCAATAGTTCATATTGATTATCACTACTTATCAGTAAAATACTTTTAATTGTCATTATCAGTTCATCTTTTTCAAACAGTTAATGCTCTGCAAAGGTTTTCCTATTATGCAAACTAGCACACTGCTTCCAAACCTTAATGTATCATCTAACTTTCCCAATTTTTCTGGAAATATTTTCAGAACCTATTCAATTGAGTCATTCAAAAGTGGAAATCTCATCAACTAATATCCCATCAACTGTGAGCAATTTAAAAAATAATAACAATTATAACCAATTTGAATGAATTTGTGAGCGTTGATTAAGCACTCCTACACAATGAATAGCAAACAGTTTAATTGGAATTGGCGTTTCACATGTTACATGGATCATTACTCAAAAGATGGGGCTAAAGAAGGTGGCAGAAAGGGTGATTTCAGATTCTGTTGAAAGACTCAAAACACTAGCTATCTTCTTTCTTTGTAGTGTTTTTTTCTTAAAAAAAAATAAGTGCGGGATGAACTACAATATTATTTTAAAGAGAGGAGTATGATTACGGAAAATGATCGGGAATTACGACTTATAGGATGAGATATCCTCTAACCTACAAGATATAAAAAGAAACAAAAAATAAAAAAAAAAAAGTAGTGTCCTCAAATCACACTAAAACAGATCTTAGCAAAAGCAGGCGAAGTAGAAGCTCATGGTCACAAAGAAGGCAAGAAAACCAGCTAGCTAGTGCCCTAGCATATTAAAAAAAAAAAAAAAAGCCTAGCATTTAAGAATGTGGGCATTTCTCACCATCCAAATGCTAAACAAAACCACGAAGAAAATGCAGTACAAAATCACTTTGGCATTCCTCCTATTAACCAAAGCCTCTCAATTATAACCCGACAAAGATATATAGAGAAAATTGATTCTCCACAAGGATTCCAAAAAGATTATTTCAAATTCCCCAAGAAACTTGACAATAGTCAATATGAGAAGAAGAGAGTATAAGTCACTCAAGAAGTAAACCAGGAAATAAAGCCTAAACTGCCACTCCTACTCCTGGTAGTTACTCTCCATGCATATAAGTATGGGTCCAGACTTGGCTCAATACCTTAGCACTTCTCTTTTCCATCTCATACAACAGGGACATTCTGTTATTTGCAAATGAAATCTTATATTTCTTACCATCTGCATTAAGCTTTTTATTACGACAAAATCTAATACTTACAGGTATCTACAGTTTTAGACCTATTAAAACGGAAGGAAAACAACAATAGATCAAAAGAAGTGACATCAAACCTGCAGCGATCGCTTTGCAGCTAGAGAAACTTCAGAAACTGGATCAAATTGAGAAAACCACCAGGGTCCCATCAGAGACTTCAGATGTGGGGCTAAGTCTCTTCTGTAAACACACAAGTTGTTCCACAAACAAATTATTAGCTCATACATGTTTTGAGAGCCGAGGAAAACATATGCGAATCATGCTAAAATGGAATAAAACAGAACTAAGGCATGCAATAGCTTTTGTCAGTTTACATCCAACACACATGAAGCACAGAGTTTTCTTCATTCATATTTCCGTATAAGTGGCAGCGTGCAGAGACAGAAAAAAAAAATTGCAATCATTAGTATCTCAAATGTAACAAATTTTCATACCCGACAACAACAACAAGGCTACTCATAGTTTCATGAGTAGCTCGCCGTACTTCCCTATTGTAATCCAACAACAGCCTCTTGTACTCAAATGCCTAACAGGAATAAAAAATTGCCAAATTTCAGACTAAAGAGAAATATCTAAAGCTAAATAAAAATTACAAGAAGCAAAAACAGTGTGCAAATACACAAAGATCACATAAAAATTGTTGAATCAGTAACTACCATAGTTGTATTTCTAAAAATGTGAGCTGAATCGTACGATTATATACAATTTTACAAGTTATTACACACCAACAAATCAAAACATGCATAAACTCTGAATCAAATAGAATTGGGATAGCATCTCGTGTCTAATAATAAAATCAACACAAGTTTACAAATTTATGATAAAATCTTATGGTTTTATAATGTATCTATTCTAATAATTAAAATTTGCAATATTCTTCTTATTGTATTGTGAAAATTGTATCATTTTTTATTTTGAAACCATTATAAATATTAAGCTTTAAAAATTAAACTTAATTACTTATATGTTTACTTAATTATAATTAAATAGTATCAATAATTATTATTTATAATTTGATGTATGTAAATGTGTAACGTATTCACTATTTAAATATATGTTACTTTTCTTTATTATGATTCAATTTTATGGACTATCCACCAATCCTAGCTAAAAAAAATGATTTTGACTACCTTGAGTCCTCGACTGCTATTCAACATTTGATACGCATAGCTACAGATCAGTAACTACATGATATTCATATATAAAAATCCAACACCACCAGTATAGCAACAAGTTCTCTTGATTATAATTTCTGAAAGTTAACAAATTTAAATTAAGTAGAGTAAGTATAATTATAATTAGATAGAGGTACACATTGTTTATGGACAACAAAGGAATACTCTTTGCCCACAATTTAATTTTATTTTTTTATCACTTCAACCTCACAGGAAAAGAAGGAAAAGAAATAGGTAAAATAGAATTTAAATAAAAAAAATTAAAGGAACTGGATGCAATAATATTAAATAAATATCACATAACAGGTGACTAAGTATATCAGCAAACAGGGTTGCATATGATTCTTTCAAGATGCGTAAACATAATTCTCCTTATACTGCCACCAAACACACACGCCCTCAGGCAGTGCCCGCTGGGCAGGGGGGTGGTTGACTGGGGCCATGCCACAGATTGCTTCACTTTCTTCCCCTTCTACTATAACTCCTAATTTTACAATAACATAAGTAAATGGATCAATCATTGCATATCCATAGTGGTTTCTAGGTTGAAACTAATTATGTAGGTGGACAGGGAAAGGAAGGATAACAAAAAATGTTAAAGCATTGCTTTTATTTCTGCTCATTCAAAAAGAAAGGAGACAAACTACATTTAAAAAAAAAAAAAACAGAGAGAGAGAGCAAATAAACTACATTATTACGTAGGCATGTTGATAATAACCACTCAAAGGGCAGAGAGAGAGAGAGGCATACCCATTGAGGAATAAGTAGCACCAAGTCCTTTCCACACTTCTGCTTGAACAGAACAGATAAAGACTGCAGAGCTTTAAGCTGTTAAAGGATTAAAAGAGAATTAGACTCTACTGCAAGAAATTATATGCCAATTTAGTTCAAATCCAGTATCCAGAATGATAAATGCTCATGTGTGCTTCTTCACATGTATATACATCTACTCATATAAATATAAATATTTTCATCGTATACTTTCAGCAATTATCCTTATGGCACCCCCATTCCCCACCCCCCGCCACCCCCCCCCCCCCCCACCCGGAACTTTGCTGGGACCCCTGCACTTTCACATTTAAGTAATAATTTCGCCCTTCACCAAAATAAAAATAAAATGTAAAAATACAAGGTCATGACTTAACTCCATAGTTATGACCGAAATATGAAAATGCAAGATCATAATTGAACTCCATTGGCCAAAGTTCAGGGTTAAATTTATGCATTAGGCCAAATATTTTCTGTGTGCATAAATTACCTTGGTCACAGGATCTTTCCTAGCCAGTCTCTTCAAGTGTAGTGCCACTTCACTGTCTACATCCTGCAACACCAACGAGTAATTGCACAGGAATAAAAAAAATTATAGATACCAATTGTATTATAACAATCCCCAAACTCCTCCTAACTATCCCACAAATATAAAACCACAATGACTAACGGAGCCAACGCCAAAAAGCTATATCCTGAAAGAAAAAAACGAAACAGAAAAAGAAGAGAGCGCAAGGTATACCAAAAAGGGGCTCGCTTCTTCGCTAGAAGCAAGAGAAATATCAAGGCGTGAGCTGCCAACATAACCACCAAATCCGAGAGTGCTGGCAGAGCTCGATGACGGCAATAACGAAGCGGCGAGACTGTCATCAAATACAAAATCATCATTATTAAATAAATATCGATTTTTGTGATGAAACATACATAAACTGTAAAAATTACAAAAAGATTTTTTTTTGGGGGTGGGGGCAAAATTGAGTACCTGCTGCTTGATGGACGCGACTTGCTCCTGCTGGCTTCTCCTTTCTGTCTCCCCATATAGCGGCTGCGTTTACTAGGGATATGTAACGGAGGGGAAGGGTTTAATAGTTGTTAGAGGTGAATTGCCGGCAAGCACTTTAAGCTTTGTAGTGCTCTGTTGTGCAAGAAAGGGTTTTCCTGCCCCTTACTCGAAGAAGACCAAGAATTCTTCCATGAGGAGAGACCTTCTTCTTTTTTGTTATTTTAGAGAAATTAATTATTTAATCCTTTAATTAATTATTTAAATTATTTAAACAAATATTCATTATGTTTGCACAAGATAATCCAATTACTTCTTCGGTCCAATTTATAAATTTTTTTGCATTAACTCTTAATTCGTACTTGTAATTTTCCTAAAAAAAATAATTGATTTGTACTTGTAATTTAATATTTTTTTAATAATAATTTAAACTTAATTAATCGTAAAATCCAATATCTATCCTCCAGAATCAACTGTAGTGTTGAAGTGAGCGGTTTTCATTAGAAAAGTATAATGCTTTCTCTCTTCCTCTCTTCCTTTTTCGTTAAAATTTTATTTCTTTAAACACAAAAACTAAGCATGTAGATAGGAAGAGACTAATTTTTGTCTCGTGTGAGTTTCTCCCTATTATTTTTTATTTTTTTATATATTTTTTATTTTTTTTTTAAATAAGTTACAAACCTATGATTATTTGGCATAGATCTAAGTTATTGATGTTTTGCTATTTTTTGTGATTTATCTCGATCTTGTATAGAGTTTTTGTCTTATTTTTTGCATTTGTTTTGTTTTATTTGGACAGATGTATAATTTGTGAAAAAAATTTTACATACACGATTGTCTCTATCTTTTGGAACTTGGTAATGTGACTTGTTTATCCTTCGGATTTAGTAATTCAAATCATGTGTGTTTGTCATAAACAATTAGTTCATAGATATTAGATTATGTATGAGATTTAGTAGTTTAAATCATGTGTGTTTGTCATAAGCAATTAATTTATAGATATTAGATTATGTACGAAAGATTTAATAAATTTATCTAATCAGCTACTTTCAAGATCCATTAATTTTTTTAAGTTCACTTTCAATTTTCATTAGGATTTTCTATTAAATCAGCGAACAATCTGCATCGGATCTTCAAAAGAGAGTTATGTCCTCCTTGCATTATTTATAAGATTGTTTTGAGGTTTTTAATGAAATATTAATATATTATATTAAAAATATTAATTAATTGTATATGTGATTTATAATTGTATTTAAATATTAATCTTTAATAATATTATTTTTTATTTTAATATTGAGATATTATTTTTTAACTTTTAATGTTAAATATAAATATTAGTCAAAATCAATAATTGAGTTTAATTATTCATTATTTATTATCATAATTTAATTATAGAATTAAGATTGTAATTAAGTTCAAATATTGATTTTTCAATAATAAATTATAAAAATATTAATCAATAACCGGTATTTCTAATTGAGTTGGTAAATTTAAATATTCGTATTTAATAGTTTAGTATATAAATTCACCTTCGTATTTTTCACAAAAAATTGTGTCACCATTAACTTTTTATTTGACTCAACAAATACTTTAACTTATAAAATTGAACTTATTAAACACTTTTTTTAACTCATTGAATACTTTAACCTATGAAATATCAGTTAAGCATTTATCATATAATAAAAAAATATAAAAATTATAGTACTAAAATTGTATTAATCACATATCAAATCAATATTTTACATAAAAAAAGTCAAAAATTTAAAATTTGTCTTTTAATATAAGGAGGTGTGCAATTACGAGTTTTTTTGAATATGTGTTGCACGTTGTTTGTATAATTGATTTTTATTTATTACAAGTAAATAAATTTAATTTACATATAATTTTCCATTGGTTTTTCTCATTATAATTATAAGATTATCAACCCTTTATATTATTAAAACAATAGAATAAAAAATAATAAATTTTCTTAAAGTGTGGATTAACTTGACTAAGCTGATTACATTTTCAATTTATATTATTGTTAAGTTGTCAGAATTTAAGGAATGTGAAATTCTGAATTAGTCTTTTTTAGAATTGATTTGGGGATATTTATATTAAAAGAGATAATTATACTAGAATAAGAATTGTGAGAATCTTATCTTATCTGTTAGTTAGAATTTATTTAGAAGTATAATATCATTTAATATATTAATATTTGTTCTTTAATATATATTTTATTATTGTATATTATCAGTAGTCCACATTGATTATTTGATCATTAATAGTGAAATGAGATACTAATCGTATTTTTAATGTATTTACAAAATACTCTAAAGTTTTCAAGTTATAACAATTGCATCATATTTTGAACTTAATCCCTTAGACACCTCAATTTGAAACCTTTGTAAAAGTTATACCCTAATCACGAATCTAATCAAAGTTTATATTAAAATATAATAAATGTGGGACTTGTGCGGGACCCACTGTGATGAACTAATCCAACTTAGGTTAGCTCATCCAAAGCGGACCGTTTTGGCTTGAAAGACTTTGAACCCATCCCCATTCTATCTCTCAATTATCAAACTTAAAATCGAAACCTCATTGAAATCTGTTGCTCGCATCTTCTTCCTCCAACAGTAAATTTGTTGCATTTAATGGTGGCTTGAAATCGCTTCTCAGACCGATGCGCGACTCCAAAACTCTGAAGAACTTTAGCTAGGGTTTGTGAAATTGAAATGGGAAGGGGTTTTCAGAGGAAGAAGAAAGTGAACTGGTAAGCATTTATTCACTTTTTAAAGCATTATTACTTTGAATAAACTTATTATCTTCCACTTTGCACGAGTCTTTATATGCTTTTAAAAGTATGAGCTGAAGCAATATGGAGGTATGCTATTCAAATTATGAGCTAGAGCTATATATTGAATAAAAAAATGTTAATGGAGTTTATAGCTTAATATTTATTAGACATAATTGTTGGATATAATAGTTTAATATAATATTCATGAATCTTTGTTGGAAAGGACATATTTTTTGTTCTTTTGCTATTAAATATTACATAGACACAGTACTATTATTGTTGATAATGCTTGTAAAAGTATGAGCTGAAGCAATATTTTTATTGTTATATAGAATAGTTTAATATAATATTCACGAAATTTTGTTGAAAAGAGCATATTTTTTTTCTCTTGCTATTAAATATCATATAGACATAATACTATTATTGTTGATAATGCTTTTAAAAGTACAAGCTAAAGCAATATCTTTATTGTACTATTCAAATTATGAACTCAAGCTATATATTGAATAAAAAATGTTAATGGAGTTTATATTTATTTAATATTTGTTGAACATTATTGTTGGATAGAATAGTTTAATATAATATTTATGAATCTCAATTGGAAATGGCATATTTCTTTTATTCTTTTGCTATTAAATATCATATAAACACAATACTATTATTGTTGAAAATTAGTTGATAGTCATAAATTCAGTAGGTATAAAATGAATAAAAGATGTAAATATTTTATTCTTATTTGTGTTTTAGTATTGAATTATTGTCTTTGAATGCATTTAACAAGTTTCCCATAGAGGTATGGGTTGGTGGTGTCATGAGGAAAGAGGGGAAAATAATCAACTACAGTAGTGGTCGGATTTTAGAGAAATGGGTCACTCAAGATAATGCAAGGATGAAGTATGATGAAATAGTGAATATGATTAGAGGATTTGGCTATGACGAGGTGTAGAGAATAGGCTACTTTAAACAAAGAGGTGATTGTAGGTGTTTGAGATTGGTAAAGACAGATAAAGATGTAGCTGCTATGTTTGAAGAAGGAATGAATTTTAATTTTTTGAAGGTCTACATTGAGACTGACAGGAAATTGGTGGAAAACACTTGGACCAACCATTCAATTAGTGTGTTTAATGATCAAAATGTTCCATTTAATCATGAGAATATGGATGACTTTGAGTTAATCATGGAATTAATGGAGAGGGATGGATTGATAGTAAGTAATGGTGAGAATGATATAGAGGTTAAAATTGTTGAGATTGATGTAAAGGCTAACCTTATTGAGAATGATGTAAAGGCTGAAATTATTATAGAGGTAGAAAATATTGTGAATGATATGCAATAAAAAATTGTTGAAAATAATGTAAAGGCTATTTTTGTTGAGAATAATGTGGAATTTGAAATTGTTGAGAAGGAAGTAGACATTCACTCAGAGGCAAAAAATATTGAAAGAGAAAATGAAGAAGGAGATTCAGACACTAATGTTTCATTAATTCCTGATGAGGATAAAGATGATGAAGGCGCCGTTAAGGCTAAGGAGAATAAATTGAAATTGAGGAACACTATCACAGATAATGGACTTAGATTAGACTTAGAAGGAGCTTTTGCTACTGAGAATGATGTGCCTGCTACTAATGAAGTCCCCATAGTAGGGCCTGAAGCTATGGATGAGCCCGTACCATCTAACGTTGAAGTGTTAAATATTGAGAGTGACTATGTGGTTTTTGATGCAGAGATTTCAAGTCCAAATAGCAGTGATGAAGGAGAATTATAGGTTAAAAAGAAGAAGAACCAATTAAAAATGTTTATAATCCTTTATGCGATCATAAGAAGCTGCAGTTTTCTATAAGCATGGTCTTTGCTTTAAATGAGTAACTTATGATGGCTGTGAATGAATTTGCTTTGCATAATGGTTTCAATGTCAAGTGGAGGAAAAGTGAAATGACAAAAGTTGATTCTAAATGCCATGGAACTTGTCCTTGGAGGCTATATGCAAGTATCCGAGGTAAGGACAAGTCATGGGTGATAAGGACCTATCAAGATGAACACATATGTTTTAGGTCGCTTACGAATAGACAAGCTACATATGACTTCCTTGCAAAGGAATTCGTAGGCCAAATTAGAAGAGATCCCTTTTATGGTGTGGATAAGATGATTGCTCTCATGAAGGATAAATATGCAGTTAATGTTAAATAGATAAATTTATTATAGAGTAAGGGCTAAAGCAATGGGAAAGCTGATGGGGTCTCTAAAGGCTCATTATAAAAACTCAAGTCTTACATTACAGAGCTTAGAAGAGTTGACAAAGAGGGGACATTTATTCTCCAAAGAGAATGGAAGAAGGGGCCCAAATGTATTTCAAAGGCTATATATTGGATTCTCAACTTTGAGAAAAGGCTACAAAGAGGGTTGTAAACCATGTTTATTTATCAACAGTTGTTTCTTGAAGATAATGTTAGGGGAGCAGTTACTTAGTGCAATTACCAAGGATGCTAATGATCATATGTACCCAGTTGCCTGGCAGTCGTGGAAAGGGAGAAGGAGGCTAGTTGAACTTGGTTCCTACATTTGCTTTTTAAGGACCTAGGAGTGATAGATGATCTTGGATTGACTATTATCAGTGATCAACAAAAGGTAAACTTCTATGTACATTTTATTTTGTGTAAAATTCATTTCCATTTCAGTGTATTGAATTACTATTTCTGCATTTAATTTTTCTTTTTGTAAGGGATTGGAGAATGCCATAAGAGCACTTGTTTCATATGCAGAGCATGGAAACTGTGCAGTCCACATCCATGCAAATTGGAAGAAAAAGCACAAGGGAGAAGGCTACAAGCAATGCTTTTAAGCAATTATATACTCAACTTTTGATGCTGAATTTTCTGCATACCTTAAAGCATTACAAGATCTTGATGCAGAAGCAGTTGAGAATTTCTTGAAGAGACATAATACGAAATTCTATAGGGCCTTTTTATCTACTAATCCAAAGGTAGCTGATGTAACAAGTAATATTGCATAAAACTTTAACGGATACATAGCTGAAGCAAGAACAATCCATTTGACCATGATGCTAGAAAAGATCAGAACATCTTTAATGATAAGAAACTACTTTAATAAATCAAAAGTGAGAAAATAGAGAGATGGCATCAGACCAAGAATAAGGAAGAAATAGAAGTTAATAAGCTGAGAACTTCATGTGTCCCAAGTCGTTCTGATGATGATGTATTTCAAGTTAAGGATGGTGAAAATTCTTTTGTGGTCTCTCTTTTAGAAAGAAATTGCTCATGTTACTCCTGGCAACTCTCTGGTTTCCCATCTAGTCATGCAATTTCATGCATACACTACATGAAGTATGAAGTCAAGGACTACATAGATGACTACTTGAAGAAAGAAAGTTACATGAAGACCTACCAATATGGCCTTGCTCCTTTGAATGGTGAAAACATGTGGCCTACTATTGATGAGGCTTCCATCATTCTACCAAAGTACAAGAAGAAGCTAGGAAGAATAAAAACTACAAGGATTAAATCAGCTAATGAAGAACCCAAGAAGTTAGGCTCTGGCAAGATGACAAAACACGGAGGTCAAGTACAGTGTCAACACTGCTTGGAGTATGGACACAACAAAAGAGGTTGTCCAAAGAGTGAACAGCCACCTGCTGCATGAGCCCCTAAACCTGTAACTGATTTTAATGCTAAATTTTATGTCATTTTCTACAACTTCTTTTTGGATTAATAAATTGCTTAGTTTTATTCTTTTATTTAATGTTTTGTGTTGTAGAGCAAGATTAAAAAGCCTAGAAAGAATCCACAAAAACCTGAATCAAGTAATGCACATGATGGTGATACTAGTTCTATTACTAGAAAGGAAATGCAGCAGGTCATAAAGGGTTATGGAGTTATGTTTAGTGTTGAATCTGGATGAGTTTATGCAAGAGTACAATTTTTTTTATTTTTTTTTATGTTTTGCTAACTTTTTTTTGTCTAATATTGATGAATATTGAGTTTATATAATTGTTAGATGAGGCTATATTTTTTGAATGAATTTCTTACTTTTTTTCCTGAGTTTGGATACCTATGGCAATTTCTTTTTGAAGTGCTAACTATTAGTCTTATATTGATGAATATTGAGTTTGCATAATTGTTAGATGAGGCTATGTTTTTTGTATGAATTTTTTATTTTTTGCTGAGATTGGATGACAATGGCAGTTGCTTTTTGAAGTGTTGGCGGTTGGTCTTATATTGATGAATATTGAGTTTGCATAATTGTTAAATAAGGCTATGTTTTTTGAATAGAATCATTCGCAAACTTCAATATGACTCTGTTAGTTAGAGTTTATTTAGGAGTATAATATCCTTTAATATAGTAATATTTGTTCTTTAATATATATTTTATTATTGTATATTATCAGTAGTCCCCCTTGATTATTTGGTAATTTATATCGAAAGGAGATACTAATCATATTTTTAATGTATTTATTTGGTTTTTCAGTTGTCATATTTAATTATTATAGGTGTCCTTTAAGTATGGAGGCCCATGTTTGCTTCCGTCAACTCAAGAATGACTCTATTTGGAGGAATTGAGGTGATGGTTCATCTACCAAGGGATACCTCAAAAGTCACTTCATTAAATGAGAGTGACTTTTCAGTATCTCGCCCTTTTATAATAGGGCTGCTTCCTTCTTTCATCTGTTTCATCCTTGCATTTCTGGACATTAGAGCGTCTCTCTCTAGAAATCTTTTTCTCTCTAGCTCATCTTGCTCAAGTAAGTTTTATATCATTTGCACTATTTTTTCTTTTTGTTACTAGGATCATGGGTTCATCTAGCGATGAGGATATTCAAGCTTCAATTGTTCAGTCTGAGGATGAGAATGCCACGACTATTGAATCTGAGGTGGGCGAAGCAAGAGGTAGGAAGAAGAACATTAGGACCACTGATGTCCCTTTTGACATTAACAAAGGCTAGCTTCTTGATATATGCTTCATGTATGATATTGCGCTAGAGTACAAGTTAGTTCAGCCTTCTGAGTACATGAGTAAATGAATCATTGGACAACGAATCCATCATGTTATGTGAAGAAAATTTTCATTTTGGAATTTGATTTCCTTAATTCGAGCCTTTGAAGTCATTTTTTAATGACTATAACATCAACATCAGCCAACTTTATCCTAACGACTTGAGGTTGTTATGTGGTATAGTGGAATCGGCTCTCTGTGATGGGACAACTTTAATGGCTCGAAGGGTGCGGGAACTTTACAATCTTTATGGCCAAGAAAATGAAGACCATTGTGTCCTTCAAGTAAAAAATAACTGCAACATCTTCTCTAAACAATCGATTTCCTCTTTGAATAATTGGAAATCAAAATATTTCATTGTTTGGCGTTTAACTGGCTTGGGATATCGAACCAATGGTCTAATGACCCAATGCGTCATCTTCCTGCTTTACCCACCTTCGAAGATCGATAGTGTGTGGAGCTAATAAAGGGTAGAGGGTTAAGATCGGCGAATCTAAGGTAGGTAATTGCCGAGGGTTATCCAATCTATTCTCCCAGTGGACCTATGAGACCCAATCCTTCACCTTCTGGTAAGCCTCACTCCTAGTTGTCTAAGCATTGCTCCATTGTACTGACATTCTTTACCTTTTTTACCTTTTTTTTATTTTTTATACAAAAATGGCTCCAAAAAGGAAGGTTCTTGAAGTTATCTAAAGTCGTTGAGGCCATGAAGAAGAAGGCCAAGGCAAAAAGTTTGAATAAAGGGACACCTCTAGTGGTGCCTAATCCTCCAATGGTTGATGCCAACACTGCTTTGGAGTTTACCCTTATCGAGCATGCACCTTTTAGTCTTTCTATCAATCCTAGCAGAAGAAGGCTACAAGAGGTGACAATTCTAATTCCTCCTTCTCTTCCTTTCAGGGTCAGCGAAACTTTGGATGTCCAACTTACTTTTTGAGAAGTATGGGCCAAACTGTAGCCTTTAGAATGATCACTCGAGCCGTGAGATGTCTCGCCACTGCCTCTTCCATTCGGATATTAATCAGTACAAGTGCATGGATGACCTAGCGAGACAGGACCTTGCTAATCAGTATCTCTTCTAGGTTATAAATGCTAACAACTTTAGTTTTGCCCGTATAACTAAGCTAAAGGGTGCACATACAGCCATGAAGGTTAAGAAAAATGAGCTAGAAGATGCTTTGAAGAGCATGGTGCTGCTATGAAGGAGTGGGAGGCTCAACACAAGATTGAAGTCGATGCTCATAATGTAGAGCTTGAAAAACTTCAGGAGGAAAGCCGAGCTCAAGCTGAGAAAGTCAGAGTCTTGGAGACTAAGAATTAGGAGCTAGAGGACAAGCTGCAAGGGCTTTGAGACTAAGAGGGTTAATGGAGGAGGACTTAGCTAAAGTTTGCTTAAGTCTTATATAAAAAAATTCTAGCAAAACTGAAGGTTCCACATTCAAATTGAGATTGGAGTTTGATTAACCAAATTTATCCCGATGGAGATAAGGAGGAGGATGAATCAGCTCGAGGTGAGCTTGAATTTGGGGATCCACTTTCCTCTACGAAGGTGCCCCAAGGTCCCTCAACTTAAGATCCTTCTCTTAATTCTAAAGTAGACGAGAAGACAAATGCTGAGGTCCCTATTAACTTCCATGGGGTTCCTTCTGAGGGGCGAGATTCAGACATCGAGCTACCTTTAGGAGAAGAGGATAATTAGCTTGGTAGGAGGATGTTGTAATTTTTATACTTAGTAAAAAAACCTCTTGTAACACCTTCTAATTTATTTAATGAAAAAGTTCTATTTTTATCTCCTCTGTATGAGTGTTAATGTATTTTTAATTTTTAAGTATTTCTTCTTGAATTGAGCCGAGGCATCGATTTTGCATATGAATGCGAATTTGTTTGAGTTGCTTTGAATAGGGAAGTATTTTAAATTTAAACTGTATAGGTTGTTTGAATCCAGATTGATGGACTGGTTTAAGTCCAAGCTGAAAGATTGCTTAAGTCTGAACTAATGGATGGCGAAAAAACAAAAATAAGAATATTGAAAATTTTTTTTAAGTAAGATCCTTCAAGAAAAACTTAACATATCATGCCTTCCTAATCCCTATGAGGTATGATATGTGAAGTAAAAAACCTAAGATCCTTTTATTATTTCATGCTAAAACTACTTTATATTTCAACAAGTGGAAATATAGTATGCTTTTTTTTTTTTAAGTTGTTTGTGTTCCATGTAATTTTGTATGAGCCTTCCCAATTTTGTCCTAACTTCCCTACCCTTGCCGAGCCCTTTATTATCTCGGCTTTTCGCTAGACTTTATATCCCTTTCTGAATTGCCTGCTTTGAGCTTGCTTATTGAAGTATCTTCACATCTTTTGCTTGTATGCCTCGGTTTGGATTACTACATCTTCTTTGAGCTCTTCTACTAAGTCTAAGTCAATTTTCAAGCTTTCATTACTGCTAAGCACTCCATGTCCACCAGTTCTTTTGTTGGAGATGCCAAGCTCTATTAGTACTACCACGTCGGTCTCATATACAAGTGAGAAGGGGGTTTAATCTATCGCTTGCCTAGGCATGGTTTTGTACCATAATATGTAGTTCAATTCTTTTGTCTGGTTAGCTTTTTCTCCATTCAATCGATTCTATAGCCCTTGTAGTATGGTTTTGTTAGTAACTTTAGTGAAGCCACTAGTTTGGGATGGGCTACCAAAGTGAAGTGAAGCCCATTATGCTAGTCTTCTAAAAAAAATTTAAAGGCTCCTAAATCGAATTGTTTACCATTATCAATAACAATCTTATTAGCTATGCCATACCTAAATATTACATTATTTCTAAAAAAGCTGATGATTCGGGTTGGAGTAATAGTGTTAAGGGCCTCGGCTCCTACCGACTTAGAGTAGTGATCAATTACTACCACTATAAATTTTCTTAGCCCAGTTGTTACAGGAAAGGGTCCTAGGGTATTTATTCCCCATTGAGTGAAAGGTCAAGCCGAACCTAAATGCTATAGTTCTAAAGAGGGTTTTGTTGGTACACGGTCATATTTTTGGCAAGTAAGGTAATGATGAACATATTGCCGAATGTCCTTTTTCATTATTTGCCAGTAATACCCTAGAATTATTATTTTCCTTAACATTACATCTGAACCATTATGGGCTTATGACGTAATTACCTTATGATGTAACATTACATCTAAACCCTCTCCTTTATGATGTAATTGCCTTCTCCTTTAGTTAAGCACTTCGCTTGAGGATATGTCTTTGATTTTCTATAAAGTTCTCCACTTTCGAGCGCATAATTTACAGCTTTTCTACAAAGCTTGATCACCTCTTGCTTATCGTTCGGTTAGACATCATACTGTATAAAATCAATAATCAGATTCATCCAATTATCACCAAGTTGAGATATGAGGATTTTGTTTTGTTCATAGCTTGATTGGCTTTACAGTTCAAATATTATTTCTTTAGGCAGCTTTTCTTTTTGTGCTACAATCTTGGCTATGGCATTTGCTTCCTTGTTGTCTGCTCGATCAATCTAGGTTATTTGCCACATGCTACTACTTCCTCTAGCTTGTGTAAGAGCAATGAAGCCAAAGAGTGATATTAGGTTAAGTTCGCCTCTTTACTGATGAATGAGTCCGTTACTTGGTTGACTACCAGTTGTGAATCTAGAAAGATATGAAGTACTGGGGTTCATACCTTGAGAGCCAATTTGAGTCCTGTAATTAAACTCTCATACTCAGCGCCATTATTGGTTGTGGTATAGTTTAGCAGACACCATATTGTATCTTTAACTTCCTTGACCCTTGTAATATTATAACAACTCCTGAACTTTCCAAAGCCCCATTTGGTATGTAACCGCCAAGAATTGTTGCTAGGGTTTGTTATTTGGGCTTTCGGTTCACCCTCTTCGTGCTCCTTGGGAACTCAGACATAAAGTCTGCAAGCATATGTGCTTTTATGGCAGTACGTGGCATATATGTGATGTCAAACTCTCCCAGTCTGATTGACCACTCCACTAACCCTTTGGCGATTTTTGCTTGGTATAAAATCTTTTTCAAAGGATGGTTAGTTCGAATAAATATAATGTGAGATTGAAAGTAATGACTTAATCTATTTGCTGATGTGAGGATAGCAAACGCCAACTTTTCAATGTTAGGATATTGTAGCTTAGCACTTCGGAGGACTTTGGTGTAATAAATTGGGTACTACTCTCCACTTTCTTCTCTAAATAGGATAGATGCTATTGTGTTGTCAGTAGCAGCTAGGTATAAGTATGGAGGTTCATCTCTCTAGGCCTGCTTAAGAGATGAGCTGAAGACAAGAATTCTTTTATCTTGTTGAAGGCGAGCTAACATTTGTTGTCCCATTTTTCATTTGTTTAAAGGCTCGATAGAAAGGAATGCATCTTTTGGTCAAGCATGAGATCAAACGTCCCAATGCTATGATTTAGCTGTTTAGTTATTGCACCTCATGAATACTGGTTGGAGCTTGCATGTTCAAGATTACCTTGATCTTCTCAAGGTTCACCTCTTTTCCCCTATGATATCATGAAACCTAAAAACTTACATGCTTTAACCCTGAATGTGCATTTTTCTAGGTTCAACTTCATATTAAATTTATTTAGGATTTAAAATGCTTCTTCTAAGTCCTTGGGATGGTTCGCAGCCTAAATGCTTTTGATGATCATATCATATACATACATATCTACCATTTGCCCTATCTAGTGTTGGAACATGCTACTGACAAGTCTCTGGTAAATGGCTCTTGCATTTTTTAATCAAAGGGCATTACCTAGTAATAATAAATTCCTCTGTCTATAATGAAGCTCATCTTTTCCTCATCTAGTTCATTCATCTTTATTTGGTGATATCAGGCAGCTGCATCCATAAAGTTGTACACTTGATAGCAAGCCATTGAATCTACCAATGGTTTATGTTGGGCAAAGGGTAGGAGTCCTTGGTGCATGCCTTGTTCAGGTCGGTTGAAATCTACACACAATCTCCACATTCCGTTGGACTTAGGTACTATAACCACGTTTGCCAACCAATCTGGGTAATTAACCTCTCTTATAAACCTAGCTCGCAACAATTTGTCTACTTTGGCTGCTATGGCTTATTGCCTTCCAAGTCCATGGTCTTGCTTCTTTTATTTAATAGGCTCGTTGTTCGGATTACGGCTATTCGTGGGTCGTTTTAGTTCAATTTGAATAAAATAATCGAACCAAACCTAAAATGTTGGTTTGAGAAAAATTAAAATCAAACTAAACCGTAAAAAATTTGGTTTGATTTAATTTGGTTTAATGGTTTAGGCAATTTGAAAAAAGGAAATTAAACTTCCTCATTTATCTAGTTAACAAGAAAAAAGATTAACATTATACAAAATATGAAACATAAATTCATAAAAATTATGTTATAAAATACAGGTGATTTTGAATAGTTATTAAAATTTTTAAATTAATTTTTATGTATTTTTTCAATATAGTATGAAAAATATTATAGTAAGTAAGATAAATATTAAATAATTTATAAATATAGAATTTAAATTTTTATTTAATTTCATCTATTACTAAAAATAAAAAAAAATAGTTTTACTTACATATATATTAATCTAATTTTATATAAATCTCTAATATTTTGAATATTTTATAAAATAATTCTATAATTTATCTAATCAATAAAAAAGTAGTATTCAATTTATTATCCAATATAAACTAATCTATAATTTACTATCTAATGTAAATTGATCAATACAAAGGAAAATTTCATTCGAAAAATTGAATTGAATTGAAAAGATCACATATATATATTTAAATACTTTACACAACATGAATATTTGAAACAAGTAGATAGATGAATTTAATAAATTTTTCACATAAAGTATATTCCACCAAAATCAAGCTTAGATAACATTGTTTACATATAGTAGAAAATTAAGTTCTGTTATAATATCTGGCCAAACAATTTATATTACATCTTAATTTTCCAAACCAACCATATCTAAGCTAAAGCTCTTCACATAACTGATTTGATGTATGAACAATTTCCTTTTTTTCTCTCTCTCTCTTTTATTAGTCATATGTATTTTAGTATGATATAGACAAGATTAAGATTTATTTGATTGTGCCAATAAACTCTCTCCTCCATTCTTCGTTGATCCTTATCAATGAAATAGACCTACAGTCGGTGGGTCCTCAATTTGGGACTTGCAGCTTCTGATCCTTAGTCTATATTTAAGTTGAATGTGAATTCATAATTGGTTAATGTTTACGAAGATAGAGAGTTTTTGATTTGTTGAAAAGGAAATATTTCATGCTCACTGCACTATTTCGTAGATTCAGAATTGACCGATGATATACATATTGTGTATCCCTTTATGGTCTATAAGATCTCCTGTATAGCTAAGAAAGAGAGATTACTGCTAACATAATTTCTGTACGGTGGAGATTTTATTTCCAAGTATATTCAGTTGCCTTAGTTTTAAAATTTACAAACTAAATCAAATCATTAATATATTAAACCACATTTTTAAATCTATTTTATTTCAATAGGAAAGATCTCTCATTCATAAATTTCTAAAAAGAAAAAAACTTCCAACAAAAACCAAATGACTCACGATAACTAGAGTGAATATTCTGTTAACTAAATGGAATCAAATTGAATTAACTAGATTTTAATTTATTTAAATATATTTTTATAGAATCTAAATTCTAAATTAAATTCTAAATAATAGATTTAAACCGAATAAAATCAGTTTGGTTCGATTTAAATTTGATGATTTTAAATTAAAATAGTCATTTTAATTTAAAAATAAATTCAATTTGGTATCTATAATGCCGAATAAAAAATAAAAAATTAAATGATTTTATATATTTAAATTAATTGGTAACCGAATTTACAAGACAACCCGTGAAGCTAAGCATTGCTCGCCTTAACAATAACAATGCTGAAGGAGGAAAGCCGTTTAAGATTCGGACAGACAATAAGAGCTTGCCACGTCATGTGTCGCTATATAATTTCCTGTCATTGTCAAACTGGGATAACATTGTTTACGTCAAAATCTTAACCACTGACATCACAAGACAAATTCGCCACTCTCTAACGCTCTAATAATCAGACGATCTTAGCCATAAAACGCGAAATTACAGATACATCACACCTAGACAAATTCGCACAGAGCTACGAAAGACGACACCATTCCAATGACTATAATTGTCCAAAGTTTTGCCCAATCAAGGTTAGACACGTGCATACGTACATACGGAGTTGCTGGCTTGGAGTTGGCTATATTAGTGATCCTTTTCCCTTCCTCTGAAAATCCATGCTTGTGATTTTTCTGCTGTAGGAATTGGACATGGCTACAGAATTGGTGAAGCAGAATAATGGACATGGGTGTTGCGCTGAAGGACCAGGTTATGCCACCCCACTTGAGGCAATGTCTGGTCCTAGAGAGTCTCTTATCTATGTCACATGTGTCTATACTGGTAAATAAATAATTAAGCTCTTCCTTTTCTTTTTGTTGTTTCCTTCTCCTTCGCATTTTGTGTTTGATTTTTAGTTCATGGATGTCAGTTAATCACGGTGTGATTTGGTTGTATTATGCATGTTCAAGATTTTTTCTACGTTCTTTTCTTTGTGGGTGAATGATCTGTTTAATTGATTTTCTTGGTTTCAGTTTCTCAGAGTTTTCTTTTGCTCGATGGGAGTGGTTTAGTTGGGATTGGGTTTTGTTGGAAAATCAATGAGAATTCGGTATCTGAATGCAGATCTTAGCCTTTTTGCATCAACTTTTCTGTTCTCTAGATTCTTTTAAGTGTGAGATTTTGTCTTCTCAAGATTAATTTATTGATTTTCTTATTTAATTAAAGAAGCTGGTAAAGATTCACTTTATGCGACTAAGCTGATTTTCTTATTTAATAAATAAGCCAGTAGACGGGTGCCCCTTTTTTTAGCGCAGAAGGAAGGATTTTAGAGTTTGGGTTCAAACTCCGATAATAGTCCCTTCCCTTTAAGATTTCCGATGTCTATAAAAAAGAAATTCATAAAAAAACGATCTTCAGAAGTGCTGCTGGTCCTCCTGGCAATAACTAGCTATACTACTGAACATGCATGGTTAACCTTGTCCTTTTAGACTCTCTATTTTTCCTATTGATACAATTTTAGCCAATGTCGCCCACATTGAAATGTTTCTGTTGAAACATTCGACTCCAAGACTCCATTTAGCATAAAGCTCGCGGAAACCCCCCCCAAGGATTATGGGGTGCAGTCTTCCCTTCCTTTTTCTCAGGTAGCTTGGTCCTTTAAAGGAAACATGAGTACTGGTTTTGGTCCTCTTTCGGTGAACACTTAGGGTTTATGAAGATGAGACGACCGATCATGATATGGTGCGTTCCCTTAGAATATCAATTTTATTTATCTTGTTTCTCCTCAGGTCATTGATGAATTTGATACATATTCTTGTCCATTCTTGATCTTTTCTTGTATGTTTAAGTTCTGCATTTGATCATTTGGGACTATAAACTTATAATTGGTTCTGTTGTATTCAGGAACAGGAATAGAGAAGCCTGATTATCTAGCCACAGTGGATGTAGATCCAAATTCTCCTACTTATTCTAAAGTCATTAGTAGGCTTTCTATGTCGTATGTAGGAGATGAACTGCATCATTCAGGGTGGAACGCTTGCAGCTCCTGCCATGGAGATCCATCTGCAGACCGGCGATTTCTAATCCTTCCTTCATTGGTGTAAGAGTGCAATTCATTTTTCTCCTAAACTTTTATTTTAGATAATAATGTTCTAGAGGAAATACCAAAGTAAGCAAGTAATCAAGCTAGTGAAAAGAAGAGGGCTACGAAAATAGATTAAGAGGACTTAATTTCATGTTATTGCTGCCAAGGACTGATCATTCAAGAGTTACTTTTTGCCCTGATATGTTGGAGGCTTTAAAGTTTGACTTCCTTTCTTATGCTTAAATATGTGATAAAGTTTGCAAATGGAACTTAAAAACCTAATAGCTCTAATCCTCTTGAAATTGTTTTTAATGGGTGTTTTGAATTTCTAACTTACTCTTTGATAAATTTAGTCAGATAGTTACTAACCCCATTCACCTAAATAGAATAAAAATTTCTGTTTCTTCTACTGTTAAGCACATAAGCTACTGAAACATGAATTGAAAGCAGAACACAAGCATGAACGGCAGACAGCCAGTTGTAAATTTGTATTCAGTTTACTGGCACGTCTTGCTGTTGGGAACATTATGTTTGTCATCTCTTTTCATTGTGTAAGGTTGTGTGATCTCAAAATTTGTAATTTATTCAGATCTGGTCGCATCTATGTTATCAACACCCAGAAAGATCCTAAAGCTCCCTCCTTGCACAAAGTTGTTGAGCCAGAAGATATTGTACAGAAGACAGGATTGGCCTACCCACACACGTCACATTGCCTTGCATCTGGAGATATAATGGTCTCATGCCTTGGAGACAAAGATGGAAATGCAGAGGGCAATGGATTTCTTCTCCTTGACTCAGAGTTCAATGTGAAAGGAAGGTACATCTTTGTGCTCACTTTCTTAAAATGTTAGCATGGATCCTTTATTTGGGTTGTATTTTATTTCATTCTACAGGTTTCTTATTCTTAAACAGTTAGAAAGAGTTCAAATCATAATAACTTGGTCAATTCAATTGTGTAGAGATGCAAACATAATTGCTGTTGGAAATGTGATTTATGTAACCTTTTGGCTATTGTCATCTTCATCAGATGGGAGAAACCGGGGAATAGTCCACTGTTTGGTTATGATTTCTGGTACCAACCCCGACACAACACAATGATCAGCTCATCATGGGGAGCTCCTGCAGCCTTCACTAAAGGATTTAATCTGCAGCATGTCTCAGATGGTCTTTATGGCAGGCATTTGCATGTCTATAGCTGGCCAAATGGTGAACTCAAACAGACATTGGATCTTGGCAATACAGGGCTCTTACCCTTAGAGGTGATTACTAAAATACAATTTGCAAATATTGCTCTCTGTCATTTAGATATGGACAATATCTTTTTTGCTTATGATGTGTGTGTGTGTGATAGCATACTCATATATGTGCATTCTTACTTATGCTCATTGTATTGTAAGTCATTTCTTCATTGCTACAGACTTATGATGAGGTTTATTTATAGTGGTTTCATTTGGTTTCAGATAAGGTTCTTGCATGATCCTTCTAAAGATACAGGGTTTGTTGGGTGTGCTTTGACAAGTAACATGGTGCGATTTTTCAAGACCCCAGATGGATCTTGGAGCCACGAGGTATGCACGTGATAGAAATTGTGAATTCTATAAGTGTAGATAACATCTGGAGTTGCATACTGCTGATCTCATTGTTTATAATACCTAATGATTCCTCATTAAAATTTGCAGCTGGCAATATTAGTGAAACCTTTGAAGGTGAAAAACTGGATTCTTCCAGAAATGCCAGGGCTTATAACTGACTTTCTGATTTCTCTAGATGATCGATTTCTGTACTTTGTCAATTGGCTTCATGGAGATATCAGACAGTACAACATTGAGGACATAAGAAATCCTGTATTGACAGGTCAAGTTTGGGTGGGGGGCTTGATCCACAAAGGAAGCCCTATAGTGGTTGAGACAGAAGATGGCGACACCTGGCAGGCTTCTGTTCCAGAGATTAAGGTTTGTATCACATCCATTATAAATAACTCTCACCCTCCTCCCTTAATTTCTTGACCAAAAACTTGCTTTCAAAGAGTTTTCTGCCATTACAGTTGATAATGCTTTACGAATGGATTCTGGTTTTAAATGTCATTTGATTTCTTTAAATTTGGCTAAACTATAATGCTACAGATGCATTACTGTAGCCTAATAATTCCACCGTTTCAACCTAAAAGAAACATAATATGCCTTTGGGCTCATTCTTTTTTCTTTTTAAAGTTGAAAAATCATATAGATCTCTATGTTGTTTTGTGTTACTGTCATGGGGAAGCATCATTCATTGGCAACAATTTTCATGCGTCACTTGTATGGCATATTCTTCTGGGTACGCAAAGGGAGAGAATACTGATTGATTGATGAGCTTCATATTTTCTTTCAGGGTAATCGATTGAGAGGAGGACCCCAGATGATCCAGCTTAGTTTGGATGGGAAGCGACTCTATGTCACCAATTCACTCTTCAGTACTTGGGATCGTCAGTTTTATCCGGAACTTGTGGAGAAAGGATCCCACATGTTACAGATTGATGTTGACACTGAGAAAGGTGGTCTTAAAATAAACCCAAACTTTTTTGTGGACTTTGCCGCTGAACCTGAAGGTCCTTCTCTTGCTCATGAGATGAGATATCCAGGTGGTGACTGCACTTCAGATATTTGGATTTAAGTATCCAGAATCATTGTGTGCTAGCCTGAGGGGTTACCTGAGAACTAATGTTACAATGATGCAAATAAATAAGCCATTCAATGTGTAGATTCAAAGATCCCCACATCATGGCAGAATAAATTTGGATGAAGGAGATAAGGTATTGTACTTGTAATGCTTCCTTATCTGATACGTCTGCAAATCAATGTAAAAAAGAAGTTTCTTAATTCTCCATATCATATTATTATCGTCTACTTATTTTTGAACATGCAATTTAGATTCTAGAGCGCTCTTATTCATTCAGAGAGAGAGATATTGCTACAAGTTTTGATTGTTCCTAATCGACAGAAAGTCAACTTCATCAACTCTGGTTTCAATTATGATATCATTTCTATTCTCCATGAGGATGAACATGACTTTTTGATTCACAAGAATACTTTATATAGCAATAAAAGAATATTCCACTTACAAGAAATAGTATAGCTCCTCCAAAGAAAGCATATTCCATGTTTTCACTAGGAATAAACCTTGTTCTTCCCATGATTATTGTTCCATTACCCACATATGTGAAACCAATATCGACTAGCAATGGCAACCTATGCTCTTCAGGACTCCGCTCGTCTATCTTTTGGCTTGAACCTCTCAATCTCCTGCATTTAACGTAAAGAGCATACACAAAAAGACCGGCGAATCCCGCCAAAAGATACATAAACCCAGTTAAGAAATTCCAGTTGGTACTGCTGCTACTTCCCAGAAATGCAGACATAAAATAGAAGTAGTTCCAATAGTCAGATTCATAGGATTTGTTCATTTGTAAGCATCTATAGCTTAAAAGGTAAAGGCAAGTTAACGATACTAATGTTATTAGAATCGTTAACTCATGATGAAGAAAGACATCAGATATCGACTGTAGTGAGTGACAACAGGCAATTATAGAGCAAAACAATGAAATTTGGGAGATATATAAGTTTTGGGTTGTTCTTGTCATCTTTAAAATGTAGAAAGATAGGCAAAGTGAAAGAACAAGAAAAATTTAGATGTGTTATTGTAATGCGATACAAAATGATGAAGAAACAAATAGCAGTAATAAAGAAATCCCATTTGACATGACTCACATGATGAGCTTAAGATAGTCTTCTCTCAATACATAAAATAATATGTTAGCACATGAATAAATTCAGAAAAATGGATGAATAGAGCCATCTTTTGGTCAAAGATTGAAAAATAAACATGCCAGCAAAGAAATGGTAGCTTCTCTTCATTTTGAGAAAGTCAATTCTGCTAGTTTCAGTGGCCTCTCCTTCCACTTTTCCAATTTTCATATTCCGTCTCTAATCCAAAGACTATTCAAGGTTCAGTTTATTTCAAGTTAGACCAAATCACTAAGGGTAATCAAACCGTCCAAATAATAAATATCCGTCGGACAATATTAACCGTTTTAATACAAGTTAGCTTTAAGTTTATAGATATTTATACAAGGGTGTGTTCAATAAAAATAACCGTGTAATTTAAAATAATAAAAAAAGATATTAATTATTTAATTAATTAGACTTAGAGGAAAAAAAAGTATAATTATTAAAAAAATTTAATTAAATTTTAAGGTTTCATAAAAACTCGTTCAAATTAGATATAACATTTTAGTTTAATCAAAACGCTATAAATTAGATCAAAAGTTATTATTGAACATGATCTCAGTCAGTTAGATTATATCCATTGATACTAACTATTTCTTATTGCCGGACGATCTTAAAAGCGTATTTTTTTAATATGGACCTTACCCACTGAAATAACACCATTGGATTTATTATCGATTCCTTTTTATTACACAAGAAAGCAGCGTACAATTACAAGTACACTCAGGAAAAAAAAAAAAAAAGAGTAAATCAATTCTTGAATCTTATACTTATAGAAGGTCTAAATAGAAATTTTACCACATTTTTTTTACATCTTTAACGTCTACACCTATAAATACTTTTGCATCCTCTATTATACTTATTGGATGATGGAGGTAAGCAACTTTTACTATAGGCGTCACCTCTTTCACCATTGCCACACGCCGGTAGATCTCGCCGGAGAGCTTCTGGACTAATAAATTTGGTCGGATTAAGAATTCTCCGGCTTGTCTCTAATTCCATTAGCAATTCTTGCTCCTCAATCAAGCTCCTGCATTGTTCATTTCCAATGCAAGCTCTAACAGCAGCATCAACTTTAGGTGTTGAAGTGAGTTGTTGAACAATTAAGAGTGTTGTTAATAATAGTGTAGGAAAAAGATGACAAATGAAGCAAGAAATTCTCTTCCCTTTTTCCATTTTTAGAGAGTTGAGAGTTGAGAGTTGAGAGTGGAGATTGGAGAGTGGAGCTTTCTCTTCCACTTGATTAGATATTTACTGGTTAGTGCCTTGGAATTAGAAAGTATTTCCTGTTAGGACACTGCAATTATTGTGTTGTTCTGTTTTGGTATATGTCATCATGAATATGATCTGTGGTCACCGATTGTTTGCCTCAAATACAATTCTTGTCTGTTAAATATAAAAATGTGGGGCCACTTGGATTTTCTATTTATGACTAGTGGTGTGAATAAGAGGTAAGGTTGGTTTAAGTTCAGCTTGATTTAATGATTCATACAAGCTGATAGCTGATATGGTTAGAGAAAGTTGGTGGTTGATGGCCGATAACGTTTAACTTATTATTGTTCATATTTAATAAAAATTTTGGTTCAACATACAAAACAACTATTAAGGGCATAATTGTTTTATATATTATGAATATATATATATATATATATTTATTTATTTAAGGTAAATATATTTTTATTATTTTAATGTATAATATAAACAAAGATATTAATTAAAATTTTAAATAATATTTAAGAAAAATTATATTTTTAAATAACTTTAAATAAAATGATCATAAATAAATTGTCCGACTTTAGAGCCAAATGTGAAAAATAATTTTATATTTATAGTAACTAATTAATTTTTCTCTTTAGTATTAAATTTAGTCATACTTTACTCTTTTTGTTTAGAATTATTTACTAATTTTTTTATTTTATTCTTTTTGTAAGAATCAAATTTGAAACTATTTGCTATTTGATATCAAATTTTTTTGTTATTTATATTTTCAATTGTATTTAATAAATATATTTAAAATATTATATATAAATTCGGTTGAATTATATTGAATCTGGTTGAATCCTTCGGTTCAGTGTACTCCTATTTTTACCGCTTCACTGATCGATCTGATTATCAGAATACTGAAACCAGCAATTGATTGAAACTTTTATCAATTATCAATCGTTGATTAAAATGCTTACCAAACACCTGTTGGCATGAAACAACTATTGCATAGATAAAATAAATTAATTTTTTTAAAAAAATAAAGTTGTACCAAAATTTTTAAACAAAACTCATTAGTTTGATTTAATTTAATTTTTATAACTTTGACTTAGTTTTTAAATTAAATTAGTTTGATTTTTTTAGGGCTTTTATTGAATTTGCCGAACTAGTCTATAAATTCATCAATTGGTTTGATTTTTTCTTTTCTTTTTATTAATTGACGTTGAAACATAAATTTTAAATTTAGCCTTCTCCTAAATGTAAAGAAACCCTGAGTTCACATTTGTTCCGGCAACTCATGATTTGAATCTCAATCCTAAGTCTGGTGGGTTTGCAACTATGTTCGGGAAGCTATTGTGAATCCTCCCCCTGAGAGGGGAGCTACTAATTGATGGGTGTTGGGCTTGGTTTTGGTTCCTTTCTTATTATAATTTTTTTATGATTATGATGACTTGGAAATATTGAGGGTCGTTTCCCTATATTTTTTTAGGGCTTTTTTGGAATATAAAAGACGTTGTAGCCATATATTGTGTCTTTTGGAAACTAAGACAAGTGGTGCTCAGGATAACTGTTTTTACTCTTCCTTGGGTTTCAGTTCTTGGGTCCGCATAGAAGCTTTCAATTTTAGCAGTTGCATTTGGGTGTTGTAGTTGGAAAGGAGTTTCAGTGTTCAGGTCCTTCATACATATAATCAGTTTATTGTATGTAAGGTCTCTACTTCATGCTTGAAATTTTGGAATGTTGTTTTTGTGTATGGCAGTCCCATTTCTTCTCTTTATAAGTACCTTTAGTGGGATTTATCACTCTATTTATTGGATTTGGCTGGTTCAAGGTGAATTTAATGCTGCAGAGGAGCAATTCAGGTATTTGTCGTTCTCTTCTTTTAGTTCACGTGATTTTTGCAATTGGATTTTTGCACAAGGCTTGTTAGATTTGGGGTATTCAAGTTCTCCTTTCACGTGGAGTAGGGGCCTCTCTCTCTCTCTCTCTACGTTGAAAAGTGCTCGGTTGGATCGCACTCTATGTTCCTTAGAGTGAAAACTCCTTTATCGTGATGTGTCGGTGTTGGACCCAATTAAACTCCATTCAAAACATATTCATATGGTTGTGATTTTAGAGGAGGCTCCATTTGCTAGAAGGCAATTGTTTCGGTTCAGCTTGCATGGACTGCTCACTCTTTTTTTTGGGATTTTGTTAAGTAGAGTTGGCAAGAGTCGGTGCTTATTTCTTCTTCTCTTTGGCATTTTGCTTTAGATATTAATATTTGGAAGAAAAAAAAACCATTTTTGGTAACATCTTATATACCAAGAGGCGACTATGGAACAAAATTCATGATGTGCAAGTGCATCTCACACTGTGAGGTCCCCTGATCTCATTCGATTTGAAAGGAAGCTGCTACGTGAGTTAGAGGAAGTGTTTGTCCAAGAGGAACTTTTTTGTTTCCAAAAATCGCGTGAGGACTGGATAGTTTTCGGTGATCGAAGTACCAAGTTTTACATGCTTCAATGGCTGCATTCACGAAGAATGTCTCTATTCAGCAAATCAAGGACCCAAATGGAGTTTGGACTTCGGATGACTCCAACCATCAGAGAAATTGTCCACTTTGAATCAAGTCGGTTTCATCCCATACTAGATCGGCAAGACCCACACGGTTTTATCCCACAAGTGAAATGGAAACTTACTAGGAGGTCACCCATCTTAGGATTTCTATCAAGCGAGCACGCTTAACCCTAGAGTTCTTCCAACTCTCTAACCATTCTACCAAAAGGCACATTTGATGATTAGTTACCTCTTTTTCAATATATATCTGATTCATTCATGTGTCTCACATTTCACTACCCCAGCTAACCTGCCATCCTAGAAGCTCGCTAGGAACCCTCTCTATCCGCCCTCTTAGGATCGCTTAGCTGAGTCGGGATGTCACAATTACAGTTGACTTGAAGTTGTAGCTTGATGTTCGGTTCACTTATAAGGAGATTTTTTTGGCTCCCTATAAATCTCTCGATAGTGATGGCTTTTAGGCTAGTTTTTACCAGAAGATGTGGCATGTGGTTGGGGATTCTGTTTCTCTATTTATTTTGGATGTCTTAGATGGAAATGATAGTCTGCCTAAGATTAATGATACTCTTTTAGTCTTAATTTCAAAAGTTCATAATCCTACAACTTTCTCTCAGTAGCGTCCTATTAGTCTCCATGATGTTCTCTACAAGTTAATTACTAAGACTATGGTTAATAGGCTGAAGCCGCTTCTTAAATTAGTTATTGGTCTAGAGTAGTGTAGTTTCATTATTGGACATCACATTACTGATAAATGTTGTTATTTTTAAGAAATGGTTCACACTATGAAGATTGCTTCAAGTTCTACAGGGTTTATGGCTCTTAAACTTGACCTTGAGAAGGCCTATGACATATTGCATTGGGATTTTATTCACTAGGTCTTGTTAGATGTGAGGCTTTTTGATTTATGGATTTTTAATATTATAAAATGTGTTAAATCATCCTTTGTCTGTATTATGGAACGGGAGAAACTAGAGGCTTTTCATCCATCCCGTTGTGTCCGTTAGGGAGATTCCATTAGCCCATATCTTTTTGTGTTGTGTGTGGAGGTGTTGGCCAATATGGTTCGGGACTCAATTTCTGTGGGTGAGTGGAAGCCCATTTCTTTGTCTCGCATGGGTCCTAGCATTTCCCATTTGATATTTGCCGATGACATGCTTTTATTTATGGAAGCCTCATTATCCCAAGTTCAATCAATTATGAGGATTTTAGATCAATTTTGCGTGGCATCCAGACAACATATTAATCTCTAGAAATCTACTACTTTTGTTTTGGCTAATGTGAGCCAGAATTTAGCAAATGCCATTGCTTTTACTTCAGGTATTCGTCTTACTCTCAATCTTGGTACATGACTTAGGGTTCCTACTATCCATAGTAGGCTTCGGCCTGATAATTATGTGCATATCCTTGATAAGATGCGACACCAATTAGCCGGTTGGAAAGCCAGAACTCTTTTTTTTTGGTATGTCGAGATCACGTTGATGAATTTTGTCCTCTCGGCTATTCCAGTTTACCTGATCCAAACAATTGCTCTCATTTCCTCATTTTGTCACGAGATGGAGAGGATATGTTGTAATTTTATTTGGACAAGTGATAAGTCTTGGGTTTATCTCATTAACTGGAATTGTGTGCAGATGGCAAAAGATTCTGTTGGTCTTGGTATTCAAAATTTTAAAGTAATGAATCAAGCTTTTTTGGCAAGTTAAGTTAGAGGGTCATGAAGGATCCATCTTCCCTTCGGTCAAGGTCTATTGTGGCAAAATATATGCATCATTTTTTTTTTTTTTGCATTGTTCTTCGTAAGCTCGGTCCTCACATATTTAGAAAGCATTTTGCTTGGGTCTGAGTGTGGTGACAAAGGCTTGGTCCATGATATTCGCAATGGTCAAGTAACCAGGTTTTGGCTCGATAACTGGCTCCCTTTTGGCCCTTTGATTCATCATGCTTTTCCCGCGGTGGATGCAAATGATTATGGGAAAATGGTTATGGATTACTTGTTGCATATTGTAGGTTTGAACTGATACAGATATACTATTAATCATGCAAATCTAATAATATGATTTTGATGTTATTTTTTGAACAATTATTACTATATATTTAATTGAAGATATTTATTAAATGAATAAATTTTTAGCATATTTTATAATGATGGTATTAGTAAATTTTATATGTATCTAAGTAGAGTAAGTAGCGAATAATTATTTTATACTGACTATTAAAATATATTCTGTAGGATATTAGAAATAATATTTATATTTTTAATATTGATTTAATTAATATGAGCAAATATATATTGCTTTGTGCTTTAGTTCATTAAAAAGTGAGTTTCATTTATCGGGACAATAATTCTCAGTGAATTGACAAACGTAATTTGTATTTGTGAAATATTAATTAATGATAAAATCCATGTCTCGGTTTAGAAAATGATGATGCACTTTAACTAAACTTATAAGGTTTTATTGTGTAAAACCTTCAGGTGATTTTTATTCCGACACATGAAATAAATTAAACGACAATTTTAAAGATTAAAATCGTTATTTAAATAAATTATCAGTAATTTATTTTATTTGACAAGCGTCTCTAATCTTTACATGGGGAACATCAATTATTATGTTATCAAAAGTTAAATTAATGAGGAGTTCAATTGTGAACTTTTAATCAAATAATTTATGATTAATTATAATAAGAATATATTGGTTCAGTATGGATTCTTATTATAATTTGTAGCATTATTAATTTATTCCTGCAGTCCTTACTATGCTTTACTTATTTGGACCGTACCTGAATTATGTATTTTAAATAATTAATAGATTAATTTTTTAATTAAAATTTTATTTATTAATTTTAATTAAAAAAGGGATAATCTATTTTATTGAAAATATTAACCATGTGGGTAACGAAATGATTGATCTTATCGTTTGCTCCCATACAGATAAGAGATATTATTGGTTTTTGAATACATGCTAGAGATAGTAGAGTAAATGTAGAAGTCGCTCGAAAAATAGACATACTGTGTTTTTCTGGCTATTCAAAAAAATAGGATTCATAAATTAATTAAAGTCACATGGCAGAAGGTTACAGGGTGACTTGAAGATATCTGGAAAGAATAGCCGTAAGTGAATCTAGGCTACAACAGGTTAGTTCATGTATGATTTGTTTTCGTACTTGTTTCGATCTTGGGTAGTTCAAGGCAAGTTGCCTTCTCATATTCTTGACTCCATAGCTTCTTGCTTTTTGGTCGATGATGTTCACCATTGGGATGATTTGCCTGGGGCCTTTCATCGACAGGCATGTTCATTATTAAATTCGCCTTTCAACTGATTTGTGGTTCGGAAGGTAGGGGTAATTCTCGCCTCCGGAAGCTTATATGGAAGGTCAAGGTTCCCTAACGCATCAAACTGTTCCCTTGAAGTTGGGCAATGGGAGGATCATGTCTAATGTTGAGCGACGCAATCATGGTTTTATAAACAATGCCTTCTGTTGGTCCTGTCTTGGGGTGGTTGAGGATAGCCTCCATGTTTTGCGTGACTGTGTTGAAGTTGCTAAAATATAAGGTTGTTTTAATTTGTCTCTCTATTGCAATTTCTAGGCGACTTTTTTAGCGGATTGGCTTTTCTCTAATTCATCAAGTTCCCAGGTTACAGATTGGGGTTGTCTTGGGACAGGGTTCTCTTTGACTATTCTTAGTTGAAGCAGCATGCTTTTTAGACTTTTTTTTAATTGAAGTCGATGTAGGAACCTTTATAGTTGGAGCGATTGCTGAAGCTGGAGAAGCATTTTCTAAAGGCATATTGTGTGAGAGCTAGTGTTGACTATGTCCCTTAATTTGCCACAAGGCATTTTCTGGAGTGAGAGCTAGTGTTGACTATGTCCCTTAATTTTCCGCCATCGGCTATATACCAAAGAGCAACGTTTACAGTCTCTAAAGCTAAGAGATTGGAAAATGCAAGCCCAACGTTCATCAGTTAGAACGGATATATCATTGGGTGCTCCATCGACAAGTTTATATTCACTTGGTTCTTCAGCTTGCATAGGAGAAATTATTCTCTTCTTCTCAATATTTTCTCAAATACACAAATATCACATCACACAATAATAGTTCCAAAGAATGCCACGTGTTCTGTGAGGAGCTAATGAGAAATGATCAAATGATTATTTTTTTTCCTCCTCTATTCCTTGCTTTCATCATCTCTTCAATTCGCCAAGTAAATATACAATTGTATATTCTAATTGATAGAGAGAGAGAGTTTTTTTTTTCAATTTAATTCTTCTTTTTAAAGTAATTTAGTTCTTATCTAGACAACGTAATTTACATGTCACTAGTCTTTTGTGTGATGTGCATTGCACGTTAACTATACTCGTTATATATTTATTTTTTTATCTATATTCTACTAAAGCATATATTTTATTTAGATTAAAATAAATACAAATAGTTAATTTATATTACACTTTATCCTACAAACTATTTTTTGTACTTAATTTTATTTTTATACAATAAAGTGGTCTTTAGAATAAAGTTCAACCACTAATCTTTTAGTCCCTAAATTAAGCCATTAATCAATCTTCAACTCCATGTCCTCAACCCAAAATCAATATCTATATAATAATATTAATAATAATAATTTATTTTTTACTGCTAGGTAAAAGAAGATGATATGAATTGATAATAAAAATCACTTCGACTACAGTTGTAGTATTACGTATTCAGTGTATAAGAGAAATGAATATATGTATATATATACAAATTCTTGAAAACTCAAAAAGTGATCCAAATAGAAATATATAGTTTTAATTTTTTTTTTCCAGTTTTCTAAACATTACAAAATTAGGATAAAAGAGAAAAAATATCAAGAAAATTAAAAATACCTAATCATCAATAGATCATCTATTTATTGCAAGGGAGATCTCTTACTAAATTAAAATGATAGTAGTTATAAATTATTTAGTAATAAAATAAAAAAATAAAAAATTATTATTAAGAATAAAACTCTTTCAAAACTTATTTAATAAAAAAACTTTCCAATGTATATTTAGATATATAAATATATTAATAAAATATTATTTTTTAAAAATTAAAATTTTTAATTGTTTATCATCTCAAGTTTAACTATATAAGTTTTATTTCAAATTTATCTTTTAAAAATATATCCAATCAAATTTTATAAACACAAAAAAATATTAATAAAAATTATATATTTTTTCTTTATTTTTTATCTCTATTTTAAATAAAATATTTTATATTTTATTTGAAAATTTATTTTTTTAAAAAAAATATCCCATCAAATCACATAAATGAATAGAAAAATATTAATAAAAAGAGTAGATTTTCGTTTTTTATCTATATCGTAAAAGAATTAAATATTTAATAAATAAAATATAAAACAATTTTCAAATATCTTATATCATATATATTTATTAGAAAATAATTTAGTAAAGATAAAATTTAAAATTTTGAATGCTTAATTATTTATATGTATTTATTTTAAAAATATTTTTTTTGTTCATTAAGAGGATTCATTAAGAAGACCAATGAGCCAAAATAATACTATGGTCTACAAAATAAGGAACAACCATTCATTCACTAAATTGATAAAAACAATTGTGGTGGAAATGATTCAAATTTAAGATTTTTTACTCTTTGTATAAGTGAACAGACAATTAAATTACATACGATTGACTTAAATAATAATTTTTATAAATATACCTAATTAATTAATAAAATGAATTTTCTAATATAATTATGGCTAAAATTATTTTAAGCGCTATCGAAATCTCATCATTCTCTCGATTCCCACATCTATTTATATATAGTATATATAAAACTGCCACATAAAACGTGTCTTTTGATAAAAGAAAAACAATTTGATTATTTTTTTTATTGAAACCATTGATTTGGTTGGTAAGTGCTTAAAAAAAAAAAGATTATTTATTCTCTTACTTGAATATCGTAACCGTTGATGATAACTAAGGTTTGGTGAAGTGAGGTGTCGCTCTTGAATATCCATAATGCTGCTTCCACTAAACCTTTACTTTCCAAAAAGTTGAACTTTAGCAAAATTCCAATATTCCTCTATAAATTATCTTAGAAACAAACCGGAAACTAAAATCACAAACAATAATGGATCTCAACTGCAAGCCTTTCTTCTTTCTTCTAATACTAATTCTGATGAGCTTCTCATTCTATCTTTCATCATCATCAATTCAGCCCACATGTAATGGTTCAATAGCAGAATGCAATTTTGAAGAATATGAAACTTTGATGGACTCAGAAATAAGCAGAAGATTTCTTGAACAGAAGAAATATATATCACCTGGTGCTCTGAAAAGAGACCAACCGGTCTGTAATGGCGGCGCTAATGGTCAGTCTTATAGTAGCAGTTGTTTGCCTGCTTCTTCCAATCCTTATGATCGTGGTTGTTCTAAGATCTATCGTTGTAGGTCTGATTCTTGAATCCAAACTTTAATTTATTCCTTTTTTTCAAAAGCTGTTATTAAGCTTGTAATCTGTTGTCCTGCACATTTAAGTCAATTGATTATTAATTTCAGAAGCTTTGTTTGTTTTTTTTTTTTGGTGAGAGTTTATCATTAAATAATTAATTATATTTTAGTGTATTTGTAGTTATCAGAAATTCATTCATAGATGATAAAATTTGATTGAATATTATTTAATTTTATAGAATTAAACCTCAAATTTTTGCTCATGCAAAATTTAAAAATATGGAACTCTAAATGTGAAATTTATTTATATCAAATGATCACTTATAGCAGTTTTTTTTTTTATATTAACTATAAACTTTTAGTTTTCAATTTTGCCATTCTTCAATTATTTGTATATTTTCTAAAATCCTTAAACACAAGTGATAAGATAAAGTTAGGAGTTGAGATTGCAATAACTTCTACGGTTTTACTTCCTTTCGCTTGATTTGCAGTGTTTTCCTTTTTTTTCCTCTGAGATGTTTCAAAATTCACTCTCACCCTCACCATACTCATTCATATCAATTACATAAATTTAGCCATGAATTTTATAATTTTAATCCGACGGCACCTAAAAAGCTTTGATAACATTAACAAAATTTGTAGGTTTGTTGCTTTTATATACAAAGAAAAAAAAAAACCTGTCTCATTTTATTTGTATGATTTAATAAAACACGTGTATTAAAAATTTAATTAATAAAAATTATTTTTTTATTTTCTAGTTAAAGATATTAATAAAAATCATTTATTTAACAAACAATTATTAAAATTATTACGAGCAAAATAATTATTTACATTTCTAAATTTAAAAAATATAAATATTCTGAAACATCTAAAATAGAAATAACATGAGACGGAATGAGTATTAATCTGATGTGTAATTTGCATAATTTTTAGAACAATAGTTTTTATAATTTTCAAATTATAAGCTAAAAGTGTTTTATAAGTGAACGTAAAAATTAAAGGTGCCACGAGACTAAAATAATAAAATTTAAAAGTAAATTTATATATCAGGGCATTTATAAATATTAATTTTATTTATGAGCATAAATAATTTAAAAGATATATTTATTATCAACTCATTAAATTATTTCTATCCAAACTCAAGATTGAAAATATAGTGAAATAGTGCATGTAAAACCTTTTTTTTTTCTTCAACCAAACTAAAACAGGCAAAGCTTATTATTTCCATTGAGACAAAAAAAAGTCCAAATTTACTATTCATAAAATGTTAATTAGAGCAATATGCTTGAAGATAGAACATGACACTGACAGCACTATCAATGTGGTTAGCTTTGTTCAATAAAAAATACAGTTCGTTCATGAAATGTTTGAGATTTCCATTCCCACTATTTGTAGTCAATATATGATATCATGGATCATTGAACAAACATGAAATGAAACAAAGCAAAGTTTTAGGCAGAAAAGTTTCGGAAAATCTGCAAACATGTTAAGCAAGAAAAAGGACTTTTGAATTTTACAGTACAACGGAGGCTGAGTTGAGAAAAATCTAT
This sequence comes from Jatropha multifida, assembly GCA_948099535.1. Taxonomy (NCBI): domain Eukaryota; kingdom Viridiplantae; phylum Streptophyta; class Magnoliopsida; order Malpighiales; family Euphorbiaceae; genus Jatropha; species Jatropha multifida. The sequence continues at coordinate 43,371 of CANUEX010076800.1, read as the reverse complement.
GAATCAGACAATGATACAATTTGATGTAACCAAAATCAAAATCTTAAAACTACTTCATTGAGAGCTTCCATACCTCTCGAACATTGGAAGACCCATCTGCAACTTCAGCAACCAGATTTCCAGCCATAATTCCTTCATCAAGAAAACAAAGATCATCCTATCAATACCATTGCAACGAGGAAGAAAACGAAGAAGAAGAAGAATTCAAAGGAAAAAGCGAAAACTTTTAATTGCATGCCAGGCCAAGAATACAGATATTTTCCCCCATATGTTTCTACTATCCCAGGTTAGGCATCACATTATGCATGCAAATCATATGACTGGACAGGATGAGCAAGAACAGAACAAGTAGACCACATTCATCAGCCTTCCTTTATATGCATAACTTCTTTTTGTCCAAGAAATAAAATATATGGAACAAGTAGACAAAATGTCTTCGAAGGAGATCTCACTTTCATGCATAAATTTAGATATAAATTTTTATTCCCTTCCCATGTTCAAGTTTATATTTTCTGTGATATAATACAGACATTATCCAAAAAGAAAAAACAAAGGAAAAAAAAAAAGAAAGAAATCTGACTGCCTGACCATCTTTCTCCACCATAGATAGGAATTGTCGTGTTCCCCCACCGACTCCAAAGTAATACTTTTTGGCTGCGAAATATACAACTCCATGAGGACGGCGCAAGCACTGCAGAAAAACACTTCTGAAGTCAGGAACCATAATTTTATTGTAGAGAATTAACATAAAATAAATCGACTACTGAATAAGGCAACACCTTCTTTACAAGTCCATAGAGATTTTGTTGAGCAGAAATCGAGTATATTGTCTCTGCCATTAAGATGACATCATAACCAGAAACTGGCTGCTCTGAGCAACAGTTAAGATCGTTTTCCGCAACAAAAGGAAGACATTGGTCAATTTGACTCCATTCACCAGCAAAGAACCGCAGTTCTGCACCAGAACCACAATTCGACTCATCTGATCTACCACTAGGACTTTCTTTTGCAAGATTGGCATTCACATTGGGAATAGTGAGAGATCGCAAGACTTCAGCATTGAAATCCTGAAAATGTACAGCTGTCGCACCCTGATGCAAGAAACAACAAAGCTTTATTTTTATTTGAATGGGCTGGGTCTCCTGATGCTGGCCCTTCAGGTATCTCGGAGTTAAAAACAAAGAAAAGACGAATTCTAAGGACATCCTCAAGAGAGCTGCAAGCCATGATTCTCGACATGATAAAAAAAATGTAGAGGATGTAAAAATTACCTCAAGGCATGCAGATATCCCCGGAAGTCCATGACCGCATCCAAGCTGAAGAATATCACAGAAACTCACTTAGGAGTCAAAATGAAAGCAGGAGAGACAAAAAGACATTTTTCACAGCATGTGTTTACATCCTTCTGAAAGAAACAATCACTTGGAGGGTTACATTCAATATCTTCATATTCACTCAGGCAGGTATAATTTTATCTACCATACGTCAATTTCCTATGCTGAACATCACTAAATTCATTGCCACAATTACAGGCTAAAAAGAAAAAAAGATAAGGAACTAAAATATAAATCACAACAAATGTCAAAGACTGTGATCTAGTAATGCCCAGACGTTTGTGAAGAGAACTGTGAGGTGAAGCCCACGCCCAGTAGGTGAACAGGTTAATGTCCTTGCAAAAGGCTAGAGCAATTCAAAATTGCAATTATTTAATTGAAGCATATCCTCCCTATGGAAAGACATTATGTTACGTTTGAACCTTACTGGATTTAGCTTCCACCACCTTCCTAAAACCATTTTTCAATGATTCTGTTAACCATCAATAAGTCATTCACCGAAACATCAATGGTTTTAATATCTGCACATTTCGTCATCTTCCTAAATTTGGTTTAGGAATGCGCAATGTACTGAACAGGTACTTCAAGCCAAGGGAGGAGAATAAGCAATCTTGTGCACGTGATGCCCAACAATAGAATAAATTTAGGATAAGCATAAGAGAAAGGCTGAACAGCCTAAGCAGGAATGAATACACATGTTCAAGGGAAAATCTGGTGGCAGAAATGGTGATTAGACATAATGTGGAAATAAACAAAGGGGTAGAGGTGATAAGGTGAAATCTTAGACGGGACGGAATGATTGTGAACACAAATTAAGTTTTAGAACAACTGTTAGTGAATGTCATTTACGTATTAACAAGAGAGAGATAGAGGAGCAATTCAATGACAACATCAAATGTCTTTTTGAAAAAGGATCAAAAACAAAAAATATTAGAATGCCATGTGTCCTAAAAAAGATAACATTATTATACAGACCAAAAAAAAAATATAAAAAATGCATAAATTTAAACTGGTGCAGGAAATTAGCATATGATCAACCAAGACTGAATTAGTCATCATCAGTTAATTACTATCAAGTTCAAGAATCAATGTGTGAGCATTGTGGAGCAGTATCAAATCACCTGAAAATTAGGTGCCCACCTCTAAAACTCGCTTTCCATTAAATGAAAAATGCCCACGTTGAACCTCTGAGCGAAGGGCTTTAACAAGGTCCACTGAGCCTTCCCAAAGTTTCAGTCCTCCTAAGTCTCAAAGACAAATATATATAGTGATTAAATAAAGAGAGAGAGGGGAAGGGATTAAATAAAGGCAAAGACTAAAAGAAAACACTTCTTTCACACCTTCATATACACCAGGTACTAAATCAGAATTGGGCAACCCAAAAACCTCTTTGGTGCTAACACGACCCTGAAAGGAAAAAAAAAGGTTACAGAATAACTCGAAAAATCTCACTTCAACAAAGATGGATATAGAAACATCGGATGCATTGTGCATAAATGACCGAATGCCAACTGCTTTCATGCCAAATTCAGGTGAGATTAGCTTAGTTTAAAAACTGAACAAAGTTAAAGCCAAGACATTGCTACATTGAATTTGTTAGACAAAATCAAAAACTACTTCCAAGAAGACAGTAAAGAAAGCAAAAAACTCAATCCAACATCTCATCTTTTTTCTCCTTCCTTCCTTATTCCCTTACTTTCAATCAATGCTTAGCAATCAATCAACTAGTGGGAAACAGAAAACTGACCTTGAACAAAGTGAGACCATCCAAGGTTACAGGCTCCACAGAAAATTTCAAAGTCGACGAGACCTTAAGTGAAACAAACATCAATCAATTAATTATCCATACAGAGATTTCTTTTCTATAACGTATATGATTGGAACAGGAAAATTGATACCTCAGACGAAAGTACTTCAATCGGCGGTGGCGGAGGAGGAGGAGGAGCCCCTGAAGAAGGATCGGAAAAATCTAACCCTATTCCTCCCGAAGTAGAAAATAATTTAAAAGCTGAGTTTGCAGCCATAACCTCTACTGAATTTCTTTTCGAACTTGTGCTCTCTGTCACTGAGTATGAAGTAATGGAGGTTGGTGGGGGGGCGCAAATGGATGAAATCATCCCTCTTATTTCTTTTAATGGATTTTTTCTCTTGATATTTTATCCGTTTTTAATAAATTCAAATATATTTTCTTTTAATGGATTTTTTTTGTTATTGTTGTCAAACCAATTAAAGGATCAATTGCTACTATAAAATTTATACCGGTCAATATCATCTTTAAATGAAAAAATTCAATATTATTTTTTTTACTTAATTTTATTATTAATGAGTTATATTTAAAAAAAAAAAAAGTTACTTCGAACTTTAAAATCATTTGTAGCATATTGAATTTTACTTTTTTATAATAATTTCACACATCCCGACGTTAACAACGGTAATTTTAAATAATTTCACATATTGCAACATTAACAATGGTAATTTTAAAGGCTTTTTATTTTTTAAATATTAATTTAACGTGTGATTAGTACAACATTTAAAATAATAATTCTTACATTTTTTTTTAGAATAAAGAAAATAAACTTTATTTGTTAAGTGATAGATCAAGCAAAATATCAACTGCAATACAACGGGAAATGCTATTCCAATAATGAAGGCCAGAAGAAAATGAACAAGCAGCTCAGGCCAGCGAGTGAGCCGACTTATTCGCTTGCTTACAAATCGAAGTCAAGGAGATACTTTCCATCTCGCAGATAAGAGACCAGCAATCTGCTGTGACACACCCAAATTCAGTAAAGTCAGGCTGACCAGACTTTAGTTCTTGAAACACATGGACAGAGTCGGACTCCAGAATAACAGGACCAAACTGGCATTCCTTCAACCAGGAAGAACCTCCCGCATACCTGTGCTGATGGACTATCTCTGTCTCAATCCAGAATTATTTGCCGCTTGATGGACTATCTCTGTCTCTCATATGTTTAGGAAAACTAACTTCTGTGCTGATTGGTTGGATAATCTTGCGATCGAAATGCATATTTCGGAAGCTTCTCCTCATGGTTGTCATCAATGGTCAGTTCATGATATTACTAGTGTTGCTCACTCTAAAAGGAGCAGTAGTTAGTTTCTTTTGGTTTCTCTTTCTACCGAAAATAAAAAAACACTAAAAAATTATTATGTAATTTTATTAAAGTTGATAATTTTAAAAATTGGGATGTCACAATATTTTTTACATAAAATATAAATTCATGCATTTGACCTTATTTATTTTACTTTTTAATTTCATGGAGAAATTTTTTTTGATTAATTTTAAGATTAAAGAATTCTACAATTTATTATTAAAAAAAACCTCAATTTTGGCAATTGATTAATTATTTTAATTTTGTTAATCGGGACCTTCTATTTATATTTGATTGTAATTTTCGTATGATTATGTTGGAATTCAACTAATGTAATCATAAATTACAAAATAACTTGAAATCCTCAATCCACTAAGATAGATATAGAAATTGTTTGGTTTTCCACTCAAAATCTTATTATTAGCATTCTGTTGGAAGGGTGGAGTCTGAAGGAGTGCAGAAGCTCTTCTTATGAACACTTGCAACTATTGAAAGAAATGTCTCTTACAGAATGAAATGATTAGATTTGAATGAATAAGATGTAATGTTTCTTTTTTACCATTTTGCAGTCATGATGCTGCATAAATGAGGTGTTATCAACAAATTAAATCTTCTTCTGCATTTCTTAACCCAAATTGCCTTTTTTTGTGTTCCACTTTAAGTACATGAACTAATCAATCAATCCCAAATTGCACATTTTCTTTCTAACTAGGCTTCCGAGTGATAATAAAAGAATTACCTCAGTGGCTTTTCTCTGAACTGCAACTTCTAAGCATAGAATCATTCGCTGCCTTTCGGGCTTTGAACTAACTGGTTTTATGCAGAATTTAGTTGGTGTTTGAAGTGCAGAGATGAGATATTCAATGCACATACAAAAGCATATATACACACACTACTTGTGGAGAAAAAACTGAAAGTATAAACTGACATTTTGCATCAAACAAAACAAAATCATTAAAAAGAAACAAAATTGCAAGCTTTCGTTATAGTGTTTAGTATAACTTTGCAGACAGAAGCAATTATAAACCATAAATCTGCCATTGTCAAATCAGAAACCGCAAATCTTTCCTACAAATTTAAAAACCAGTGTTTAGTATAGTTTCTTTCTTCACTTAGAAACAAAGGGATGTTCCAGTAATCTATCAGCAGACAATCTCTGATCAGCTCTTCTATGGAAGCACCAACCCAAGAAATCTTTCGCCTCCTATGATAAATGCATAGGTATCCAAGGCACTCGATTAGTATAACCAATCACTAGGAGGATATCACGACTATAACGAAACTCCCAGGCTGGTTTTCCTATTAGCATCTCCAACACAACACAACCAAGTGCCCATATACTGCAGAATATCCCAGTTTTTTATGCTTCACCATCTCCGGTGACATATACATGTGCGTTCCTCTCAAACCGATACACTCTTCTTCCTCTCCATGCATCGCCTTTGCTAACCCGAAATCAGCAATTTTCGCCGTATAGTTTCCACCCCTTTCGCCAGTACCAGGCACAAGTAAGGTATTACATGGCTTGATATCACAATGAACATAACAGTGACTATGAATATATTTCAAACCGCGAAGAATGTCCCACGTGTAATTCTGAACCACAATCTCAGGCAATCCACCGCCAGATAATCTAACATGATCACTTAAACTAATACCAGAACAGAACTCCAAAAGCAAGTTGTATATTTTCTCACCGTTCCTCAACTCTGTTATTTCATCCCCATAGCAACGAACCACATAAGGGCTTGTACCGAGATTGAAAAATACCTGTTTCTCATACTGAAGTGAAGAGGAATGATCCATTGTCGCTGATTTTACCGCCATGTGAAAGGGAAGATGAGATTCTTGGTTAGTTCTTAGCGCGTAAAAAACAGAACCAAAACCCCCCTTTCCAACCAAGTAGACTCTCGCCCAAGAAAATCCATGTGAGGTTTCTGGTCTAAAACCAGTCATGGTCCGTTTCTTCTCCATGCCCATCTTCATGAAGGCATGTCGCCTTTCCACCTGTGTTGCCAATGCCATAAGAGAAAACTGAATTGATATTGATATTTAGAGAGAATTGAATGAGAGAGTGATATTTATAATGGTATAGAAACTTACTCTGCAAGGTGAGAAACATAGGAAAATAATCTTGGTTCAAGGGATTTTGTGTTTCCGCTTAAAAAACTGAACCAGACTCTATTTCTAAAGTAAGGTCAGTAGTAATACTCTATTTCTTTGCCATCTTCTTCACTGGTTTCTTTGTCACCGCCATCAGAAATTGCGGGTCTTAGATTAGGATATCGATCAAATTACTTTAGTCGGATACTTGAGAAACAAGTTAGGATATTTGTAACTTAAATGAATATTAAAAAATAGATAAAAAATAGTATTAATGTTTAATACAGAAAATACAAAAATTTGAAAATAAATAAAATAAATGTCGATCCTTACTTTCTTAAAATTACCAAGCAATTTTTTAAAATATAACTATTCTAAAAATTATTATATAAAATTAAAATACATATAAATATATATATACCTTTCACCTCTTATATTATTTTGTTTTTAAAATTTATTTATTTAATTTCTCACTTATTCATAATATAAATATATTTGGATGCTTCAATTTGCTACTATAGAAGGGAATAAACCCTAACTAATTACCTCCTCTTTCGATATCTACCAAACTTTACTACTCAACTAGCAATACCATATAATACATTAATACATTAATATTTCAAATAAATAAATAATCATTTGTAATAAATTATAAATTAAAAATAAAAAAGAATTTAATTTCTTATTTTAATGACATAAAAATAAATTTAATAAACACTTCATTTTTAATTAGTAGTTAAAAAAAAACTTAATTGATTAGCTTGGTATATAAAATAATCTCATAAGCTAAGAGTTAGTTACACGGACATAGGACACAAAATACAAAAACGTACCGAATATGATAAATTTTTAAAAAATATCCATACGTTTAGAACATACTATACAAGATAAATAATACATTAGCATTTCAAATAAATAAATAATCATTTGTGATAAACTATAAATATAAAAAAAATAAAAGTTTAATTTCTTATTTCAATGACATAACAAAATTTAAAAAAATACATCATTTTTTATTGGTAATTAAAAAAATACTTTGATTGATTGGCTTAGTATATGAAGCAGTCTCATATATATGGAAGCTAAATTGCACGGATACGGGACATAAGATACGATAATGTACAAGATATGATAATTTTTAAATAAATAGACATACACATGTCTGATTTTTAATACGGGATAAGTACCTAAATTTTTAATAGAGCATTTAAACGGATTCAGATATTCATAATGCATCTGACAATCATTATATTATCTAATTTACTATTTTTAAATGAAATTATAAAATATTATTTCATCTTTTAACACGGTTCTAATAAATACTTACCAAAGTATGCCTGATTCTTGACCTTTAATGAATGAGAAATGGACAATATATAAATCATTGGTATTATGATCATTACGATTTTATTAACAATTTAAAGTTTAAATTAAAACTAATGAATTTATTTGTCGTTTTAATGTTATACAAATGAAAATTTCCTTCTCTCCCATCTATGCATCCAAACAAAACTAAAATACTATCTCTCTTACTGATCTAAATAAAGAAGAAAAGAAAAAACAAATTCTGTATGCATTTCTGTTTCCTCTTGTTAAAGGAATACCACTGCCAGTTAGTAGTCACAGGCTAAAACGACAAGCTTTTCTTGTTTTTCTCCAAGCATTGGCCTAATAGCGCCATTGTCCACTTCTCAGACTGACCTAATTGGTCAGGTTTTGAATATCAAATATCCACCAGTCGTGCTGTAATTGACTTGCTCTTCACTCGTGCACTCATGTGCTTTGCCCAGACAACTGCAGTTGCGTCGATCACTTTCTATTTATTGCTCCAAATTTATGTAAACCCAGGGCCGTGATCATGAATTGAATAAATAAAAATAAGAGATTTTTAAAAAAAAAAGTAAAAATTTTAAAAAACTTTCATCTTCATTTAGTCATAAGCCATTAACCCGATCTAATCAAACATTTACCATTTTCTCTATTTATTTCGTGCAAGACAACTTGAGCGATTATTATATCACACTGTCGTTTTCCTTTTTTTGAAGAATTGTCGTTTTCCTAATCTTGTACAACAGACACATATCTAATACCCAAAAACGTCATCACGAACGTCACCTTTTCCTGGCCATTCTTCTCTATTTAAGCCTAAAGATGAAATAGCATGCACAGCCACCCATTTCAGTTTACTCACACCCGTGCAACCCACGCGCTAAAGAACCACCGTCACCATGCTTCAACCTCACTTTCTTCTCGTAACCTTCCCGGCCCAAGGCCATATAAACCCAGCTATCCAATTCGCTAAGCGATTAATACGAATTGGTGTTGAAGTCACTCTAGCCACCTCAGCATATGCTAAACGTCGCATGACCAAGACCTCATTTCCTAAAGGCTTGTCATTGGCCACCTTTTCCGATGGTCATGACGACGGTTACAAGGGTAGCGACTCCGATGCCCATGACAAGTACATGTCGGAGATAAGGCGTCGCGGCTCGGAAACTCTAAGTGATCTCATTATAACTAGTGCAAATGAAGGAAAACCAGTTACTTGTTTAGTGTACACGTTACTTCTTCCTTGGGCAGCTGAGGTGGCGCGTGCACATCACCTCCAATGTGCGCTTCTTTGGATTCAACCTGCAACAGTTCTTGATATCTACTATTATTACCTCAACGGTTATAAGGATATGTTTAGCAAGTGCAGCGATCCATTATACCGAGTCGAGTTGCCTGGACTTGAACCCCTAACTAGTCGCGACCTTCCTTCATTTCTAGTTCCTTCTAACGCTTACGCTTTTGTTCTTTCGTTGCTTGAAGAACAGTTAGAGATGCTTAACAAAGAAATCAATCCAAAAATATTGGTAAACACTTTTGATGCTTTAGAACACAGAGCCCTAAAAGCCATTGATAAGTTCAACATGCTTGGAATTGGACCGTTACTTCCATCTGCCATCCTTGACGGGAATGATCTATCAGATACCTGTTTTGGCGCTGACCTTTTCCAAAACTCAAAGACTAGTTATAAAGAATGGCTAAACTCGCAACCAAAATCATCGGTTGTTTATGTCTCATTCGGGAGTCTTTGTATCTTATCCAAAAAGCAAACAGAAGAAATCGCTCGAGGGTTACTCAAGTGTAATCGACCATTCTTATGGGTTATAAGGGAAGACCCAAATAAGAAACAAGAAGAAGAAGAAGATGGAGATATAAGTTGTAGAAAGGAATTGGAAGAGAAAGGGATAATAGTGCCTTGGTGTGATCAAGTAGAGGTTTTATCTAATCAATCGTTAGGATGTTTCATATCTCATTGTGGCTGGAACTCCACACTAGAGAGCTTAGTTTCAGGAGTCCCAGTGGTGGCGTTTCCACAATGGACAGATCAAGGAACAAATGCAAAGTTGATTGAAGATGACTGGGAGATAGGGGTAAGGGTTGTGCCTAATGAAGAAGGAATAGTAGATGGAGAGGAGATAACAAGGTGTTTAGACTTGGTTATGGGAGATGGAGAGAAAGGAAAAGATATAAGAAAAAATGCTAAAAAATGGAAGGATTTGGCGAGAGAAGCTGTCAAGGAAAGTGGGTCTTCCGATAAGAATCTTAAGGCTTTCGTTGAGGAGCTTTTGTCTTGAATTATAACGAAGAGAACGGTGTTGGGAATGATTTCATCTTTTATCCTATATTTGCAAACTCTGTGTCGTTCTGTTTTTCCTTTTTCAATTTGATTTCTTTGTGGTTTATGGTTTGTTTGTAATAGGCTGCGCATAGTACTCCATAGAATCCAACCAAACCGAAAAACTCTATTAAACCCAATTGGAACAAAAGAAATAGGTATTAGAAGAAGGGCAGCGATACATAATTCGTGGTCGTCGCCCCAACTTTCGTTCGTATTGAATTGTTTTTGTTATTTGTTATGTTATCAATTGCTTATATTATTCTTCTTCTTAATATCAGTAATCTCAAACTAATGATCTTTTATTTTATCCCATGAAAAATACATTCAAACTCTCCAATTGTATTCCGAAGTGCAGAATGCAACTAAGGTTACTGAAATTAACAGGCAATAAACTACTACTCAGACAATTAGAAGGCGAAGACTAATTTTGTTTTTTTCAAGGACAAACTTTCAGCCTGACCATCCATCTGAAAATAGAAATCCCATGATTTAGCTATTAGTTCTCCTTCTACTGGTTAATCTGTATGTGAAGATAATGCTCGAGAAAATTCTACAATTATGTGTCTGGGAAATTACAGCTACAAAAACTTTCCTAGAGCATGAGAAACAATTGTAAAGCGGCCAGCTAAGCCTCCTACTAATTACCGTTGATGTCAACCATCTCGCTGTATGTTGCTTCTAGGTGGCGCATCAATAGTTCTGCTGAACCCAAACCAGGCTTCTGAATTTGTGATGCGTTTCTAATGAATTTCTGACCAAAGTCATTCATTCTATTAAGGGTGAAGCAAAAAGAATTTCCAGCATCATTCTCCATTTTAGAACTAAACATAGAATCTAATCTAATGTATAAAAATAGACTATATAGATTAGTATTTACAATGTTTGAGAAGCTTCCAAATTGCTTGTAGATAGCAGGCAATAAAAAATAAGATAAACTAACTTTGAATTAAATAAAGATAAAGAAATATTTACACAATATTTTTCATTATTGTTTCAAAACTACATTAGCTAAAGTGACGAATAAAATAGCGAAAATAGAAAACTTAGACTCTATTTGTTTCCGTAAATTAACTTGCAGAAAAATTTTTCATAATTTTTTCATTGTTTTGGGCCCTCAGCAAAATTAGTCAAAGAAAAATATTTTATTGATCAAAGGAAAATTAAGTTATTTTTTAAGAAAAACAACTTCCCATTGTTTAGAGAGTAAAAAATTTTTCAAATATTGAAAAACCTTATATATCCATATTTTTTAATTTATTAATCATGATAGTCACTATCACCAGTTATCATTTATCACCCAACAGTGCCACCTGCTACCACCACCGACCACAGGCAGCTACCACCATTGTTCATAATTTATATATTTTTTTATTCTTTTCATATTTAACAATAAAATTTTTAAATTATAAAATTTCTATTATTAGTAGTATTTTTTATGGTCTTATGAGAAAAAAAACTTTAATATTTTTAATTAATTTTCAATATTACAACCAAACAATGGAAAATAAATCATTTTGAAAAATATTCAAGTTATTTTCCTATAAATTATTTTACAAAAATAAACAAAGTCTTAGCACTAAATCAACAATGTAAAAAAAAAGTATAAATTCCTTATCCAACAAAACACATTGTTTTTATTGGTAATTAAAAAAATACCTTAATTGATTGGCTTGGTATATAGAGTAGTCTCATATATCTGGGAGCTAAGTTGCATGGATATGAGATATAATATACGAGAATGTACAATATATGTTAATTTTTAAACAAGTAAGACATTTATATGCTCGTGACACACTATACTAAATAAGTTATACATTAATATTTCAAATAAATAAATAATCAGTTATAATCATAAACATAAAAATAAAAAATGTCTAATTTCTTATTTCAATATAATTAGTTAAATTCTAAAAATTATTATCATTATTGAAAAATATATTAATAGTGTATGTGCATTTTTTGATATAGGTCATATCAGTGTTACGAGAACTGGCCCGGTCAGTGAACCGGTGAAGATAGAGATTTACTGAACTGGAGAGTTTGACCGGATTTAATACGGTCAAACCGGATTTTTATATATAATATTTTTAAATATATTTATTAAATAAAATTGAAAATATAAGTTAAAAAAAATTTGAACTCAAATAAAAAAAATTTCAAAATTAGATTTTACAAAAAAAATAAAAATTAGTAAATAATTTTAAAAAATAAAATATGAATAAATTTCAAAAAAAATTAATTACCATAAATATATTATTATTTTTCAATTTAATTAATATATTAAGATTTGGGTTTATAAATAAAAAAGACCCAAAGATTAAAAAATTTGTGGCCCAAATTTTTTTGAGGTCCAAATTAAAAGAAAGCCCATAATTTATGGAAAGTAGTCAGAATTGAATTGAATCGATTTTTTACCGATCCAGTTCAATAATTTTTAGCCGATTTTCAACCGATTCAGTCCGATTTTTTAGGTGCCCAGTTTTTCAACGCAATCCGGATCATACCACAGCCTGATTCCTAGTCAAACCGGTCAAACTGACTGGTCCAGTCTAGTTTACAAAATTATGGGTCATATCATATATGACTTTTGCTATTATTAATGAAAGGCTTCGCATGATACTTAAAAAAGCATATCTAAGTTAGAGATGACAATTTTACTTTATCAGGTAAATACTTGATAAGATCCGATGTGATTTTAGTGAATTTAAGTAGTGAATAAATGAGTTTGAGATGGGTTCGAATAGTATTTTTACTATCCATATCGGATTTGGATTGGGTTCAAGGACTCAGATACTCGCTATCCGTTATCCGTTTAATTAATATTCTAAAAATATTTAAGATAATTATTTTTATAAAGAAAATTTTACATATTTATATATATACCCTTTTTAATTATATTAACTCTATAATCATATTTAATATTTATATTATATTTTTTTATTAAATCAAAATAATAATTTTATAATTTTTACTTATATTTTATTTTAAAAAAATAAAAAATATATATTTTTAACGTAATCGGATTTGAGTATTTAAATATATAATTATAATTAGGTTCGGGACGAGTTTGGTTATTAAAGGTGAATTTCTATACAGATTTGGGTACCTAAATTTTTAATCGAGTATTTATAATGCATTTGACGGTCATTTTGTTATATTATTTTATTATTTTAAATAATATTATAAAATATTATTTTATTTTTTAATGCTATTTCACGCATCGCATGAGTACTAATACTAATATATTTAAAAATATAGCAGTTTGCATTGTTAAGATGCTAAGTGTAAGTCTCTAAAAAAGTCAAGTGTGAGCAGAATAATAATTATTTAGGACAATTATAAAAGGATAATTTATTTTAAATAATGTCTTTATCAAAATAATATCTATAAAAGATTATCTTTGACATTAATATATTAATATATTAATATAAAATTATTTCTTATTACAAAATAATTAATAAGTAATCAACATACTTATAAAAATAATTTTTAAAAAGTAAAATATTCACATGCTTAAAACACGTTATATTAAATAAATAATATATTAATATTTCAAGTAAATATATAATCATTTATAATAAATGATAAAAATAAAATAAAATAAAACTTAATTTTTTATTTCAATGACAAAATCAAATTAAAAAAAATACACTTCATTTTTAATTAGTTTGATATATGAAGTAATTTTATATGTCAGAAGTTAGGTTGCACCGATACAGGACGCGAGATATGAGAACGTATGAGATACGATAATTTTTAAGAAAATACGACATTTATACTCTTAGGACACACAATATATAATAAGTAATAAATCAATATTTCAAATAAATAAATAATAATTTGTAATAAATTATAAACATAAAATAAATAAATAAACTTAATTTATTATTTCTATGATATGAAAATAAAAAACACCTTAATTAATTAGCTTGATATATGGAGTAGTCTAATATACTAAGAGTTAAATTGCTACGAACATAGAACACAAGATACGAGAATGTACATGATATCATAATTTTTAAACAAGTAGGACATTCATATACTTATAAGACATTACACATAATAAGTAATACATTAATATTTTAAATAAATAAACAATGATTTATAATAGAATAAATTATAAACATAAGATAGAGAAACCTTAATTTTTTATTTCAATGAGATAAAAATAAATTAAAAAAACTTTATTTTTTTTGTAATTAAAAAAATGTTGATTGGCTTAGTATATAAAATAGTCTCATATATTAGAAGTTAGGTTGTACGGACACAAGATATGAGAATGTATATGATATAACAATTTTTAAACAATTAAGACATCCACATGCTCAGCACATAATATACAGAATAAATAATATGTTAATATTTCAAATAAATAAATAATTATTTGTAATAAATTATAAATATAAAATAAAAAAGAACTTAATTTCTTATTTCAATAACATAAAAATAATTTAAAAAAATATTTCATTTTTCAATAATTAAAAAAAACTTGATTATTAGCTTGATGTATAAAGTAGTCTCATATGTTAACAGTTAGTTTGCACAGACATATGATGTGAGATATGAGAACATACGAGATATATGATAATTTTTTAAAAAATATGATATTCACACTCTTAGAATACACAATACAGAATAAATAATACATTAATATTTCAAATAAATAAATAATCATTTGCAATAAATTATAAATATAAAATAATAATAAAAATTTAGAGCGTGTATTGGATTAGGATTGTATTAAATTTTAAAAAAATTATTGAATTCGATGAAATTGAAGAATTTCCTAAGATTTTCACAGATTCCATTAGAATTTTACATAGAGTATTATGCAATTGGTGTGACTTTTTTTATAGATTTTTATTGATTTTGATGGAATCACAGTAATTTTTATATAATCCAACCAAAATTAATTTTAGGACCTAATTGAACAAATTAAAAGTTTTAAAGCCAAATGAAAAATTGAAAAACAATAAAGGATTAAAAAGTAAAATGCATCATTTTCTCGAAAATTGTTATTTTTTCATTAAAAACTTATTACCATCGTCAGTGAAAGGCTTGCAATGATCAGTGTCATCGACGGTCATTCCACTTCCATGAATCGCTATATTAAAAGGGTTCGATAGTAAGTATCCTGTCTATTATTAGTAAAAAATGTATTTAATTAAATTTAAAATTTGGATAATTAAAGATTTACAAATACTATACCCTTTAAGAGGTACTTTCAACGGGTTTTGGGACGGATTAAGGTAGTAAATATTTAAATAGATTCGAATATGAATTCTTAAATAGATATTTAAACGGGTTTAGAATGGATATTGATAGTAAAATTTCAACGAATATCTATATAGGTAGTTTAAAATTAGCTGGTACTTACTTTGCTTTTCGTTCTATTGAGAAGTGTATTGGATCAAGAATCTGTTAGATTTTAAAAAAATTTTAAAATCTTTGGATTAAATGATGAATCTGTGAATGACTTTTTTATTCATATGTAACACTCTAAAATCCAACAAAATTAATAATTTTATAAAATCCTTCTAAATCAATAATTTTTGAATACTATCAAATTTATATAAACTTTTAAAAATTTATAATTGAATACCATCATATTTGTATGTATTTTATAAGAGTTTGAATTTAATACCATTAGAATTTTAAAGTCTTTTAAAATCTAACAGATTCTTAATTCAATACGCCGTTCTTAATTTCTTATTTCAACGACATGAAAATAAATTTTAAAAAAAATACACTTCACTTTTTATTGTTAATTAAAAAAAACATCTTGATTGATTATCTTGGTATATGGAATAGTCTCATATACTAAGAGTTAAATTGCATAAACACAGAATATAAGATACTTAAATGTACATGATTTAATAATTTTTAAATAGGTAGGACATCTATATATTTATGATACATTGCATATAATAAGTAATACATTAGTATTTTAAATAAATAAATAAATAATCATTTGTAATAAATTATAAATATAAAAATAAAAATATTTAATTTCTTATTTCAATATAATTAGTTAAATTCTAAAAATTATTATCATTATTGAAAAATACATTAACAGTGTGTGTGCATTTTTAATAATATAGGTCATATCATACATGACTTTTGTCATTATTAGTGAAAGGTTTCGCATGATACTTAAGAAAGCATATCTCAGTTAATTTTATTTGATTAAGTGGATATTCGATAAGATCCGATATGATTTTGGCGAATTTAAATAGTGAATAAATGGGTTTGGGACGAGTTTAGATAATATTTTTACTACTCGTATCGAATTTGGATTGGATTCAAAGATTTAGATACTCTCTGTCTGTTATCCGTTTAATTAATATTCTAAAAATATTTAAAATAATTACTTTTATAAAGAAAATTATATATACACACCCTTTTTAATTATATTAATGTTATAATTATATTTAATATTTATGTTATATTTTTTTATTAGATCAAAATAGTAATTTTATAATTTTTATATATTTTTTATTTTTTAATATTTTTAACGTAAATAGATTTGAGTATTTAAATAGATAATTATAATTGAGTTCATGACAAGTTTAGTTATTAAAGGTAAATTTTCATACGGATTTAGATACCTAAATTTTTAATCCGGTATTTAAACGGATTCAAATATTTATAATGCATTTGATGATTATTTTATTATATAATTTTATTATTTTTAAATAATATTATAAAATATTATTTTATTATTTAATGCTACTTCGCGCCATCGTGCAGATGTTAACACTAGTTACAATACTAAAATGAAGGTAGCACACAATTTTTCACCTAAATACTAGAGTGAATTTATCCATTTAACCTTTTTAAATAGATCATTATTTATGTAACGGTTAAATAATATTTAAATACTCTCTCCTTCATATGTTATTTGCTTTTTTTTTTTGTGTTGTAAAATGTTTTGTAAGATTTTTAAATTTAAATATATAAATAATTATTTTTTTATAATAATTTATTAAATAAAATTTTTTTATTAATGTTTTAATAAATTAAGAAAAAAAAAATTTAATATGCGGGTTTTATTCGTGCGATCGTATGGAGTATTAAGTTTGGATTCCTTCCCCTTAGAAACCGACTGAACCATTTCAACTCCCGCCAAAAAAGACCAACTCTCAGTTACACTCCCGCCATTTTTCCTTATCTTATCCCGCCAAATTTCTCTCTCTCCAAAACCACTATTTTCCTTCCTATCAATTTTCCCTCTCTTTCACACAGCCATGGAAGAAACTCAACAGCTTGACTCCAAGAAACGCAAGAGGTCATCTTCTCCACATAATTCTTTCAAAGGTATATTCACTCGCAGCAAATCTCAGATCTATCTCCACCGCCACCGCTCTGGTCGATCCCGCACCGATTCCTTTCGCTACAGCAAACACCACACTGAGCTTCGGTCACATTCGGCTGGGTTCCAGTCTCAGTGTCGCAACAGGAAAGTCAGACGAAATTCTTTGACCCAAGATTCTGCTGATGATACAAATGAATGGTCTTCAAAATCTATTAAAGATCTTCGCGCCAGACGGGTTTTCTCTCTAGCTTCAGTGGCTAATGCCTCTGGATTATGCCTTGATAGTGAAGAGAAAAATGACTCTGAGAGAAAGAGCGGAGAATTTGAAGATGAGTTTTCTTCGGATTCTATGAATTTGGAAGAGATGAGCTCCGGTTGCTTTATTAATAAAGAAGATATTGACCGGAATTGTTTGGATAGCAAGGAAGAGGAAGAAAATGATTTGCCTATGACTGAAGAAGACGTAAGAAGCAATGGAGACGGTAAGATTTCAAACCAGATTTGCGATTTCAATAAAGAATATGCGCAGGAAACACCTTCAGGTGCTAATCTTCAAAAGATAGAGGGTCATCAATATATTAGTGACCAGAAAATTGACAATAATTCAGGTCTCAAATCAGTATGCGCCAATTTGGATAGCAAAAAAGAAGAAATTAATTTGCCTATGGTGGAAGACGACGTGAAAAATGATGGAGATGGTAAGATTTCAAATGAGACTGGCGATTTCAATGAAGAATATATCCAGGCAACACCTCCAGATGCTGAGATCATTAATCTTCGAAAGAGAGGTCTTCAAGACATTAATGACCAGAAAATTGAAAATAATTCTGGACCCAAATCTGTATGTAACAATCTTGCACTCAGTCTAGTTTTTATTTGGTAATTTGAGCTATAAAGAATATTATGATTTTTTTTATGCTAATTTGAGCTAGGTCCGGTTTTCCAAAATAGGGTCCGAATCCTTGGTCTAGAGTTAAAGTGTTCAAAACCCCAGGCTCATTAAGCTATAGAAGATTGCTTCCTTACTTGAAAGATGTGGTACAAGAAAATTCTTGTAAGTTCTTTGCTCTTCTCAACCATTTTCAATCTGATTACTTAAATGTTAAGGTTCTGTATTTTTTTTTTCTGAAGAGGAATGTTAAAGTTTTGTTTGGTATAAATGAATTCTAAAAGTTTTATTGAATCTATGTGAAAATCAAACTAGGCCTATATATGTGTGACAGAGGAAATATGTTATTTTATGCTTTCAGTTCGATATAAATAAATTGTTCATTTTAACATCATTAAATCAATTTCTATAAATTGTGAATGAATTTTGAATTATATCAAAAAATGGGAAAGAAATTTAGAAATACTAATTGAACTAATTCGATGCTAACTTAACTTCTCTGTGATTCATATCCGCAGGTGCTAACTCTAATTCAATGTCTATTGAACGCAATTTTGATTCACAAAAGGATCCTAGGGTTTGTTCCCCCACCTCATCGGTTGATGAGGATTGTTCAACACCGCCAGTTGATGAGGTGAATGAGAAAATGAAGATAAGGGATTGTGAGAATTTGGAGACCTTGAACCCTGACTGCTCTACAAGGGAAGAAAAGCCTATGAATGGAAGTAGTAACAGAAATGATTGCTATTTCAATGATAAAAGAATGAAGTCCAATTCCAAAAGCAAATTGGTAAGATAATACAGCTACTAAGAATAGTTCAAGTTGATTATAAAACATATCATTATGTTTCTTGAACATGCAAAATCCTTTCTGGAACTTCTAGTAATATTTTTGGCGTGTTCTTTGCTCAGTTACTACTTTTTTTCTTATTTAAGTTGGTTCATTATGATATAGGGTCTTAATCCATGCTCACGACTGAAGATATTTAAGACTGGAAGCTCCTTTAGCTACAGAAGGTTGCTTCCATATCTGATTGATATTGCTAAAGATAATTCTGGTAAATTCTCAGCTCTTTGCATGCCTACTTTGTTAACTTAGGCCTTTATAATTAAGCTGAACTCTGAAAACAAGTTTTGCAGTTGATACCGGGAATGAGAATTACCCAAAATTTGAGAAGAGCTTAGAAGAAAGGCCACTCTCAAAATCAACGTCTGAAATTGATGAAACTCCACTGGAGAAATTAAATGGTACAAATCATCATATGGAGCATGATACTATTTCACTTACTCCGCAAATGGATATCTCCACGGCTGCCAAACATGTATCTTGTAGCAGTCAACAGTATCTAATGACTTCGGATCTCAACAGCGAAACTCCAGTATCAAAGGATTCGCAAGAGGAACAAGAATTGCCGATTGCGGATATTATTATATCAGATCATAAAGATGGCCAGTCACATAGTTCCCTTGCTATTATGAGTTTGGTTAGTGGAAGCAGTACAGGTACCATGCCGTTATCTGTTGATAATGAAGAGGATAGTAAAACTTTAGTCGCAAAACCTGCCAATGGTGCACAAACATTTGATGCTGGCAGCCCATTTCAAACCTCATCCAGTCCTGAAGCAACCAATTCAATGCGAATTCTTGCTCAGGATTCAAAGAAAGGCATTCTCAAGAAATATCAAAGAGGATGTAGAGGACTTTGCACTTGCTTAAACTGTGCTTCATTTCGCCTTCATGCAGAGAGGGCATTTGAGTTCTCCAAAAATCAGATGCAGGATGCTGAAGAAGTTGCTCTAGAATTGATCAAGGAACTATCTGACCTCCGAAATACACTTGAGAAAGCTGCAGGTGGTTCTAATGATCAGCTGATCATTTGCATCAACCAGGTCAATACTGCTTGAACTCAAGATTATGCATCGACATATTTTTACTGCGAGATATTGTTTTTTTTTTTTTAAGATTACGATCTTAACAACTTAGTTGCTTTTAATTGGTACATTATATGCATTTGCTTAACCTTATGACATGGTAGATGCTACTTTGGTCTACATTATCATTCGTGTCAAATTTAAACAGGATTGACAAATTATCCAATGGTAATTTCATCTCTCTTGAAATGAAAATCAAACAAGTATCAGCCTTGAAACAACACAATGGCCCGATAGCATGTTTAAAGCCTTGCTTTTATATATTTTAAAACTGTATCTAATGATCTCAAGATTGCCGCGTTATGTATATATGTATCTAGAGATGATAGTATAATGAACGGAAACCGAGTTATAGGAATTTGAAGAACAATAGATTTCCTTTTCCCCGTTTTCTTTACCTTCAGTCCCCAGAAAAGAGAACAAATTATCCATGATTGATGCTGTTATTGTTTGTTTGGAAAACACAATTCTTATCAGTGCATGATGATCCTTTGTTTTCTGGCATATAACATTCCCAAAATACTCAGTTTCAACCTTTCGATTCTGGCCTTCAGATGTATGGTACTTTCAGCCATTTCAGCCGATATACACCATTTTGTTTAACTTGTCGCCTTGTTTCCACATCTTTATTTGTGTTTACAGGAACAGAAATACAAAATATGTGATAGCAATATGCAATCACTCCCAGGGCTTTGTTACTCTGTTATGCTTTCCATTCATCTCATTCCTGGCATAATATATAGAAAATAAACTCTAAATTACAGTTTTTTACTTTGATTCAGGTGAAAAGGGCTTGCAAGAAAGCAACTGAAGCAGAAGAACTAGCAAAAACCCGTCTTTGCCAAATGAATTATGATCTTAATATTCACTGCAGAATAACAGTAGGTGCCAAATGCCATTTCAAGCATTTAAACAATTCCCTCCTCCAATATTAATATTCACTAAAATCTAGTTCATATTACTTTGATGCAGTGTGGAGAGCGACCAAGGGTGAGATTCTCCAATAATGTCGAAGAAAGAATCATTACAAAGGTGAATTCCGAACAATGTTCTAAAATTTTGAGATAGTAGGAGATTAAAAAATTGCCGTACATTTTTGTGATGAATGTTTGGTTCAACATACAGAATAAGTCATGAATCTTTTTCACTCAGTGGTTTCAATGTAAATGCACATAGCACATGGATTATTGTTATTGTTATTATATACAGAATGAGTGCTTAATTGTGTTTTATCCATGGAAGCAAATTATCTTTTTGGAAAAAGAAAGATTTTTAAGTGCACCTGTTGCTATTAAGTTTATTATTTATATAAAGGCTATATTCAGCAGCAGTTTTTCATATAGCATTTCACGTTTTAGCTTGGTCAAAACAGTCTTTATCATTCATAGTATTGGGTGATCTAGTGTTTATAGTTGTACTTAAAGAGAGAAAGGATTAGGCAACATTACTTCCTTTAAGGTTTAATAAAAATGCTAGTAAAACAGCTGTCAGCCACTAGAACGGCTAACAGCTAACAGCTAGTAAAACATTTGATTTTTCCGAACAAGGTTAAAATGAAAATGATTATTTATATTCAAATTAATAGGTATCTGCTGGAAACTACTGACCTTTAATAACAGTAGGATGTATTGGCATCATTTGGGAAGTTATACCTTCAAAGTGGGGAGATGAGCTGTACAATTAGTATTGTTAGTGTCAAATGTTATCACTAGAAGACTGTTTCAATATGGATACAGCTACAAATACTTATTGGTGTTTAGTGGCAATGTTTGTTTTAGTCACTAGGCAAGGATCTGTAGTTCTAGCTTTTGGCAATTGCAAAGTCTTATGTTTCCAACATTGGATATGGGTTTACACTAAGCTTGTTGGCAACTATTTTATGGAAATATCATTTGGAGTAAATGAATTCCACAGAGTTTTCTAGAATTCATTTATAAATTTATATTTTTGTATTTTATGTCAATTTTATGATTTTAGAAATTTAGCAATTCACAGGTGAAAAATATAACTCGAGTATATCAAGATATTCTCATTAAACTTTAGGGTGAAGACTGTTCCATCTTGAAATAGAATTTAAAATACAAAATTTTAATGAATAACAGGCTTTGTTAACAGCTTCTGAGGTAATGCTTATAAGGTCAAACGTTATATTCTATTATTTATAATACTCGACAGCTTAAACGTCTGTAAGAACATTTAGAGTTTGAGGTAACTAATTAAACTTAGCATTTATGATGAAACATTATTCCTAATTAGTTTGAGGTAACTAATTAAATCTCTTCCTAAAAAAAAACTCATATTTTGTAAAATTCCTTTTTCAATGGCTTTAGACTTTATAAATTATTTTTTATTATAAAAAATTCTCTTTAATTTCATGGATTTAGTCCTAATATTTGATAAACAAAATTATATAAATCTAAAAATTTGGATTTTAACTCATAAATTTTTAACAACTCTATGGATTCTGACCATCTTCAACTCAAATATGTAGTCCAAAATATGGAGTTTAATAATTTATGTTTGTTATAAAATAATAAGAAAACAAGAAGAGACGAAAGAGAGAATACAGAGAACGGGGAGGAATATGAGAGTGTAGTTCTTTTTATTGTGAGAAAATAATTTGATGAACTCTTAGAAAAGGGATTTATCATACCCTCTAAGGCTCCTTTCGAAGGCCCAATATTTTTTCAGAAGAAGCAAGATGGTAGCCTGCGACTTTGCATTGATTATCGAGTTTTAAATAAAGTCACGGTGACGAACAAATACTCCATCTCACTAATAGTAGATCTATTCGATCAGTTGGGACAAACTTACTATTTCACCAAATTAGACCATCGATTTGAGTACCGCCAAGTTTGCATTGTAGAAGGAAATGAGCCGAAAACTACATGTGTAATTTGGTATGAAAGCCTCAAATTGTGAGTTGTTTCCAGAGGAGAAAATATCAAAATCTGCCTGTGTTTATGCTTTAGAGAAACAAGTGGAGGAGATTGCTGCTTCGCTAGAAAAATAAAATTCGTAATAATTAAAAATATAGATGTAAGCATAAAATTTGTTCTTCAAAATTAAAAAATAAAAATACAAAAAATATAAATTGTATTTATAAAAAAGTGGATGCAATCTCGAATGTGAAATCTTTTATTACAGTGAAAATTATCCTCTTTATTGTAAGCATGATTCAAGAGTTGAGAGATTTGATCTTGAACACGATTCAACGATCAAAAGACTTGATATTGAATTGATATAAAACGAACTTTAGACGATTCAAGAGTTCAAAAGACTTAATTTTGAATTGACGTAAAACGAACTTTGATTCTTTAAAAAAACTTTTTGTAGTCTTGAGTTCGACAGAACTTTTAAGCTTCTTTTCCATCTTTTTTTCTATAAGTGTGTATGTATCTCTCCCTGTATGTGAAGAGATGCTTCATATTTATAGAGATTTGAGGGAGTCTCTAGCCAAGTATGTAATTTGATTAGTCCATTTGGCAAACTCTCGTTGGGTGCTGCTGCATCACCTAAATTATGTAGACGCCTAACTTATTAGTAAAGATTTAATTTAATTGGTCCACTTGACTAATTTGTATTGGACTTTACTACATTATTTATTTATATAGTAAATAATATTTATCTAATAATTTTATTTTAATAACCATTTAAATATTTTGATCGGTTATTAAAATAAATTATTTAATTTAACTAACCAATAATTTAATTGGCTAATTGAATAATTAAGCTAATGATTAAATTAATTTAAATAAAATTAAGTGTGACTTTTAGCGTATATGGAACATATACTTATTTCATAATAATATTCGACATTTAAGTATAATCTTTAATTTTTTCAAATACCAATATTAAATAGATTCAATAGATAATTGAATCAGCTTTAGTATACTGTATCTCGTAGGACATTTGATTCAGCTATTCATGTAATTGATAATTGATTTAGGTTTTGGAGCTTTTTCATATTTAGTAGTTGATTTGTATTTATATTATATTTGAATAGTCATAAAAATAATTATTGATAATTTTTATTTTGCAAATTAATATTTTTTTGATAATTTTATTTATAATTATTTAAAAGTAATATCTTTTTGTCAATAAATATTTTAAGAAAATTTAATTAATATTTTTTATTTATATAATGCATTAAAATATTCCCCTTAAAATTTTTTTAAAAAATATACATAACTAACAATTATACTTTTAATAATTATTTTATTTTTTAATAGCAACCGCCATTAAAATTTTATCGGACGTTAATATTTATCAATTAATTACTATTGATCATCATCTATTAGCTTATATTAACCACTAATCCAAATAAGCTTAACTGTAATTAGCTAGTTACGATTCCTCAACAGTTCCAAACGGTTTGCATATTAATTTTAAAATAAAAAAATCTAACTTATACAAAGACCCTTAACATAATTAGATGTTATATAACCGTTTAAGAGGGTTAATTTGGAAAATGGTTAATTTGGAGATTTAAAAAAAAAAAAAAAAAATGTTGGAGCCAGTTGGAACTATCAGTTGTAACAGATTTTCAAACCTTCGATTTTAGCTGGTTCTGGAACTGACGGTTCATGATTCTAAAATACTAATCGGAATCAAACCAATGGTTCACAGTTCTAAAATATTAATCGGAATCAAACCGCATTCTTCTGATCACGGCTTCGGTTCCAAAACCCGGAATTTGGCCACCCCGGTCTACAACTCAATGGAAACATGTGCTTGTATAGATATAAAATAGCAAAAGCTCCTGTCCAAATTGTATCCAAACAGTCAGATATAGGATAAGTTTTACTAATAATGTAGTAAGTTACGAAAGCCAAGAAATGCTAGCTACTATCACAAGGGACATGTCAAAAATACAGATGACAGACACAAATAAAACCTTATTCAGATAGCATCACAGAGGGCAATCTGATTTCTGACTGGAATAATTGCAAAGGTGTGACTCTTTACGAAAAAATATAATTTTATAATAGTGGTTCTTTCTTTTGAAATAAATGGATTTTATATAATTTTATAAAATTTATTTATAAATTTAAATTTTATATTTAATAAAAAAATAAATAATAATTTTATAAAATTAATTCCATAAATTTAAATATAATTAATTTAAATATTAAAAAAAAACATAAAATTTTCAAGTAAATTTCATAAATTTAAATAATTTAAAATTTTATGAAAGACTTTCCATCATTTTAGTCTTTTAAAATTACTATGTTAACGGTATTTTAAAAGTAAAAATAAATAAATTTTTTCATTTTTTATTTATTTCAAATATAAAAAATTAATTTATTCACATTTTAAGTTTATTTATAGCAAACAGATCATTAGTTGTCAACTATCGAGTGATTCTATTATTGTCGTTTAGACTGTGCAATGCTAATTAATTAATAATTTTGTTTGAAAAATTAATTAATAAAATTTTAATAATTATTAATGTGAAAATATTAAATGATTATTAAAATTAGTAATTATTTTATTTTTAAATTTTATACATATATTTTTTATATTTTAAAAATAAATATAGTAATAAAATTGAAATTTTCCCGTAAACTTGAGCAATATACAATTTGCATAAAAAAAATTCATTTTTTATAAAAAATAATTTTCAATTTTTTAATGTAATAACAATAACTTTAAAATTTTAAAATTAGAAAATAAAATTATTTGAAAGATATCAATAATTTAAAAATTGCAATGTAATGCCTTTGATTCAAATATATTTAAACAAAATATTTGATATATAAAATCATTGAATTAGAAAAATATTTGATTATATTGAATATTTGATTTAATAAACAATTATTTTTTATTACTTATATTTTATTTTAAATCAAATATTTAATTATGTTTATTCAAATATTTGTATTTTAATTTTTTATTACTTATCTTAAAACCTAATACGCTCTTATAGTACGATACAGAAAAATTTTGAAAATAAAGACAAATAAAAAAATTAAGAATTTAAAAAAAAAAAAAAAGAGCCTTTGGTGCAATGCTTAATTAGAGAAAACTCAAATAAGAAATTTTATTGCCTAAAACAAAATTTACATCCATCAACAACCTCACAAAGTGAATACTAAAAAAAAAACAAAAAACAAAGAATTTATTTATTTATTTATTTATTTTCATCCTCCAATTACCAAGTTAAGGAAACCTAGATAAAAGAAGGAATGATTCAACTAAAGAATTATAAATAAACCATGCAATCTATATCACAAACTTAACCCGAACCCGACTCCGACTTAAGCATGTCTGCACTCAGGAGGGACGCCTTGAGGGAACCTTTTCAAATCACTACAGTAATTGTAGATCATGAAATATTTTTGAACCCATCGGAGTCTTCTCCGGCTAGGGGCATCAAGCTCATTGGTCTGAAATGCACTGTCTGAAAATGAACTTGAAGACATTGCATTGACATTGAAATTTCTGTAGTAAGCTGTAAATGGTGCCTTTGTCCAGTCTGTTTTTACCAATCCACCCCTTGTTGCCCAGTCATCAGCATTCCAAAGACTAGAGTATATCCTCATTGGTTGGTTTTTTGGGAAAGGAACGCCAAGTGATTCTGCATTTCTGAATACTCTTATAGGAGTATTGTCCACCAAAAATCTGAAAAATACCCGAAAAAAAATATTTTAATTGTGTGACTAACTGGTAAAACCAATTGAACCAAATCAAATCGAGTAATGTGGTTTTAAAAAAAAAATTGGATTGGTTTCAGTTTCTACAGAAAAAAAAATCAAAATTTTTTGCTTTTGGTTTGGTTCTAAAAAATCGAACCGAATTTTAGGGACTAAAATAATTAACTTTCGAAACAATAAGCAAACAATAAAATAATTTTCCCGTAAACTTGAGCAATATACAATTTGCATAAAAAAAATTCATTTTTTATAAAAAATAATTTTCAATTTTTTTATGTAATAACAATAACTTTAAAATTTTAAAATTAGAAAATAAAA
Source organism: Jatropha multifida (assembly GCA_948099535.1). Taxonomy (NCBI): domain Eukaryota; kingdom Viridiplantae; phylum Streptophyta; class Magnoliopsida; order Malpighiales; family Euphorbiaceae; genus Jatropha; species Jatropha multifida. The sequence continues at coordinate 16,048 of CANUEX010076800.1, read as the reverse complement.
TTATTTGAAAAATATCAATAATTTAAAAAATTGCAATGTAATGCCTTTGATTCAAATATATTTAAACAAAATATTTGATATATAAAATCATTGAATTAGAAAAATATTTGATTATATTGAATATTTGATTTAATAAACAATTGAACCAAATCAAATCGAGTAATGTGGTTTTAAAAAAAAATTGGATTGGTTTCAGTTTCTACAGAAAAAAAATCAAAATTTTTTGCTTTTGGTTTGGTTCTAAAAAATTGAACCGAATTTTAGGGACTAAAATAATTAACTTTCGAAACAATAAGGATTAAAGCGTATATTAAATAAAAGCTTGAAGGGTTTTTTTGTTATAACCTTAATTGGTTTGATCTAAATGAAATGAAATATTTGCTTACATGATGTGTTGGGGCTTCCAAATGATGGAGTAAGTGTGAAAGTTTCTCGTGGGGTCGAACCAAAGATAGAATTGTTGCTCTCTGTTCCCCTGGCCTTGGGTGAAGACATTGGTGTGCAAAATGTAAGGTTCTCCTGTCACATTTCCCAAGAACTCAAAATCTATTTCGTCGTGTGTTGGCCCTTGAGATGACAGCTGCATAACAAAATACACACAAAGTTGTCGACCCGGTTCAGACAAATATGGTGCCATGAATTGAAATATAAACCATAATTTGAAAATTAATGTATTAATAATAAATCTCGTGACTCTCTCTTTTTCTTCCAAGTTGCTTTTCAAAATCTTTTTCATTCTAGGTTGAAAATGACTGGTTTATTCTATCCTTAAAAAGAAAACACATTGATTAATAAAAAAAAAAAAAGAAAGACGCTAAGAAATGGCAGATGAAACGTACATAATAGGCAGTGACAGTGCCAGCAGAGTTCCCAGCAACAAGCTTAAGCTGCATATCAATTCTTCCAAACAAATACTCATTCTTGGATTGAAATCCAGACCCAGAAACCCTATCTAACGACAAAGAAAGAAGCTGCCCTCCTCTGAAAATCTTCGCTCTCTGCCCTCCCCAAGTTACGTCAAAATCTTGGTAGAAGTTACCAGCTGAAACTCCTACCAGAAAACAACAACCCATTATCGCGCCCAACAGTACTAACCCATTGTAAGAAATACCCATTTTTGTTTGTTTTAGGATCGATCAGAAAGAAACTGAGAGAAAGAGAGAGATTGAGAGATTGATAGGGTTTTACAGGAGAGGTGTGTATATATATAGATAGAGAAGAACGCTTGCTGTTGCTCGCTGCGGGGGTTCGTAATCCCGTGAGCCCCAGCTTTGTCACGGGGTGGGCCATTCCCGCCCCCTAAATATATTTTGGAATTTTTTTAAAAAAATTATTATTATAATGTCTATATAATTGTCATTGGGTGTTATAAAATTATAATTTAAAATAAATAAAAAAAATTAGTTAAAAAAATAAAATAATCTGGAAGTTAATAGTGAGACCTTGAGTTCTTCTTGCTCGTAAACTAGAGTTTTATTTCATTGGGAATTATTTTGAAAATATTAATAATTTTTCTGAATGCAATAAGCCAATATGATTGGAAATGCCATTAAGATTGCTTGAAAAATTAATTTAAATTTTTTATTTAAAGAAAATGACTTTTATATTGAGACAAAATAAAATGTTTATCATACTCTAAATAAAATGACTCTTTGAAAAAAATAGGCATCCGTTTTGTTTGCTTGCTATTTTTTTATGTTTTAAAATATTTATAAGATTTTTAAATTTAAATATATAAATAATTAATTTTTTATTTAATTATTTATGATAATTCATTAAATGAAAGATTTTTATTAATATTTATATGAGTTAAGGATAAAAAATAATAAAATAATTTTTATTAATTAAATTCTTAATATATGCATCATGAAAACAAAATAAAAGGAAAGAAGTATATTTTTTTGGGATATGAACAACTTTATTATATTTTTGCAAGCTAAATTATTTTAGAGAAAGAAACCAAAGTGATTTGAAAATATGTATAAAAAATATAGAATAGGGCAGTGGGAGGGCGGCGTGAGCAATAACTTGAGGAACTAAGAGAGAGGCAAAGCTGGTGACAGCTTAGCACACACTGAAAGCTGGAAGGTTTTGTTTGGGCATCGGAGTTGGATGGATGATTTTTGGTTAAGTATATCAAATGATTCTGTCCTCTTGCTATTAGTGTAGGGTCCCACAAGATTATTATTATTATTATTATTTTTTTTTTAAAAAAAAGATAGTTGTGGTGGATGACAACGGGATATGGTATGGAATTAAGAATAAAGTTGCAATTCTTCATTGCTAAGAGTGATTCTTTTGGACCACTTTCCTTTTTCCTCTCTTCTTTATTTTTCACCCCTTTGAATTCCATTTAAAATATTCTTCTTCTTGCGGTAGAATATTACTATTCAATACAAATTATTAAAAATTTGGTAGCAATAATAATGACTTTGTCTATACCAACGATGTCTTTTATTGATATTATCAGTTATGTGAGGAGTAAAATGTTTCGAATTCAAATACTCTCAACAGTAATTTTATGAAATAAAAAATTATTTTATTTGAAAATCTGGATTTCATTCTTTTTTTCTAATATAAAAAAAATTCAGTTAAATGAGTTATGTCATGGGATGTAGATTTGAAAACCAATTTAAATTTAAACATCACAAAAGTTTGGAAGAAAAGATCTTACATATATAAAATTGTGAGCGTACTCATTTTTTGGAGCTCCCTCCATTTGATTTTGTCCACGTGTCTCTCATTCAGGCTACCCTTTTTTGGTTTTTCAGGAGTGAGTAATGAGAGTCACGAGACCACAATGGTTTTCCAGTTATGGATCATACCATATTGTATCGTTTGGCTTTTGACCGTTGTTTCAAATTTAATGGGGCCAAATTTATAAATTTATTCTGAATTTCGTAATTTTTTTAATTTCATAGCATTCTGAATTTTTTGAATAATCTAAATTTTAGTCTATTATTTTTTTATACTGAATTTTAGTCCAATATTCTTTTTGTGTCCTGAATTTTGCAGGTCTAATTTTGACGATTCACTTTTATATTTACGTAATAATTATATTTTTTAACAAAATAAAATAATTTTGCAATATTCAATTATAACTCCGCATTCTCCTATCCATTTTGACAAGAGGTGTAGTTATTATTAAAATATAAATATGCAAAATCATAATAGAACAGTGTTAAGATTTCACATTATGTTTAGAAAAAAAAGCGAAAAAAGATAAGAGAGGAAAATATCGAAGGATTTCACTATTTTTAAAAAAAAAATAAAACAAGGACTGCATTATTTATTTTTCTTTCTTATTTTTTATCCTATGTTTATACAATATGAAAATATAAGGGAGAAAGAAAAATAATTTTATTTTCCTTTGTTTAGAAAGCCTCAAATTATAGAAAAAAGAAAATAATATTTTTCTTCATCTCCCTCTATTTTCTCTTTAATTTGAAGAGATTACAACTTTGTGGGCGTAGAAAAATTGGAATGATTATTTTGCGTTCTTCCATATTTTTTTCAAAATATCTGAACAAGTGAAAATCACTTTCTCTCTTTATTTTCCATTGGAATTTTCTTTTCTCTATAAAAATCTCTCTTTCCAAACAAGCTGTAAGTGATCACAAAGACAATTGCGCAAAGCATAGGGTGAAATTTATGGATTACGGTATTTATTGACAGGATATTGGAAAAATTTACAAGTAAACGCGGCGGTTGTGGGGCCAACAGCCAACATTATTTTAATTGGACCGTCACATTGGGCGTGTGACTTCCATCATATTTCAACCAAATAATCTAAACAAACATAATCGTACTCTTCATAATTCTTATTAATAGGAAACATCCTCCGGATTGTGCCTCGTTTGAATTTAACCACTACCAACTCAATAATCCATTCACTCACGTGCTTTTTCTTTTTTTTTATTTTTCAATTTTGTTTAATGGCAAAAAAAAAATTGCATTTGCTATTTTAAAATTAAAAGTTAAATTCTACCAAAAAAATTAATTGAAATTAAATTCTACCATCGATAAGAGCTTAATTTTTATTTTATTATTTGATCAATACTCTATCCTTGCAAAATAATTATTAATTTAGACTCCATTTCTTTCCGTAAAATAATTTATAGAAAAATATTTTTTATAATTTTCTGTTGTTTGGAACGCTTAAAAAAATAAATCAATGAAAAATATTTTCCTGCTCAAAGCAAAATTAAATCGTTTTTTAAGAAAAACAACTTTCCGTCTTGAAGTGAGTAAAATATTTTTCGAATATTGATAAATCTTATAAATTTATATTTTTTAATTTATTAATCATAATAGTTACTATCATCAATCACCATTTACTACCGACCGACCACCAGCGGCTTTCATAATTTATATTTTTTTGATATTGAAAAATAAAAGTTTTAAATTATAAAATTTCAATTATTATTAATATTTTTATGGTCTTATAGGATAAAACTTTAATATTTTGAACTAATTTACAATATAACAATCAAACAACAGAAAATGCTCCCGTTGCTAAGAGACGGGCAGCAACATTCGCATACCGAAAATCAAAGTTGTATTCAATGTTATGATCTCCTGCACAAGAGATTTACAATCATCGACAACTAAACCAACTGACGAAGAATCCTAAGGGCAGTCCGCTATCAAATCAGAGACTAAGAAAACATGAGCATCAATTGGTTGAACAGTGGACGCATAAGAATTCATAGGATCACATAACCAGGGGGAGTTCAAATTAGGAACTTGAGTACCAGACCCTACCCCCCATCAACATATTGACCTCCACAAATAGCTAGGATTACTCCCCAATGCCAAGCTCAAAAACGTGGTCGAGGATGATAGAGAGCTTTCATAATCCTAGCAACTAAAGAATCAGGTCTTGTGAGGAAACGTCAATCCTGTTTTCCCAGCATAGCAACTTTGAAACTACGGATGCATCTAAAACCTACACCACCCAGAGATTTGGTTCTTAAATGCATTCATTTCATTATTAGGTAGAAGAATGAAGTTACATAACGTATGAAATACAGATTGAATGACTATTCTAGAAATATAATCAAAATCTGAAACCCTACGAGCTTTCTTTTTTTTTCTTTTCACAGACAGTGATCACTCATTTCTCTTTTTTATTTATTTTTTTGAAAATAATCCTTATATCTCTATATAGATTTGAACTACTATTGCTGAATACTGAGATTTATTGTTATCCATATTTTGAGGTTCTATTCTCAAATCTAATTCTTAATTATTATTGTTCAGTATATTTTATTATTTGGATAATCACGCAAAAATAAATACAGTTATAGATAATCAAATAACCAGCGCATGTATTAATTAGGCGAATGTTCAATAGGATTCTAACTATTGAATTTTGTATATAATCAAAGAACTAAACATTAATTCACTTTTCTCAATATCATTACTAAATTATGAATGAGATATTATTTCTAAAAAAAAATTATGAATGAAATATTTTCTTAACTAGTATTATACCCGTGCAATGTGCGGATTGTATAATTTTTTTTAATTAAATTAAATATAATTTTCAAGAAAATTATTTTAATTTATATTTGTATTATTTTAATTTAAATAATTTATTTATGTACTTCTGATTAAATAATCAAAGGTTCTTTTTTAAATTTTCAAATATTAAACTGAAATATTAATTAGTATAATTAATTACTGTAAGCAAATTATTATTATTCAATTGATATATTTAGTTAATTATTTATTTTTTCTCTTTGAAATTTTCATATAAACTAAATGAAGTATAAAAGTATTTAATTTTAATGAAATAAATTTTAGTGAATTGAAATTAATATTTTAACTCTATTAATTAATTTAATTAATTTTTATCAACTATGACTATTATAACTCCATTAGCTTTTTTATGAAGTAAAAACCATCTAATGAAAAATTTTATATTAATTATAATGAAATTTTATTAGTTTAATTGTAACTCTATTATTTACTAAAAATTATTTAATTTTTATTTAAATATAAAAGATATTAATTATAATAAAAAAAATAAAATGTCATGTCATCACGTTTATATTTGTCTTAATTTGCAAATTCTCTTACCTTAATGTTGATTATTTATTGAGTATTGAATTTTAACATAAGCTAATTAATGTTGATTATTTATTTTATAAAAGATTATTTTTAAATAATATTATAAAAAATTATTTCATCTTTTAATAGGATGGATTCTAACTCTAGTTTAATTATATATATAGCTTAATAAAAAAAAGATAGTAGTTTAAAATATTTATAATTATTATTTTATATGAAATAAAAAAATTAAGAACTTAAATAATTTTTTGCCTTGGTAGTATAAGCTTTGCCTTACTGAATAATTTCCATATCTGAATGAGATAACATTGAATGAAAAGGGATGGATGAATGTCACTTCCCATGTCCATTGAGCATGAACCTTGTCCAAAATCTTCTCCTTTTCTAACTTTTTCAGATATTATATTTTTTAGTATCATATCCATTCTAACGAAAGATAACCATCCGTTTTCAAATTATTATTTTATTCCAATAAAAAACTATATTTTTTATCCTATTAAAGCCAATAATTCATGTTAATATTAAAATATTAAAAAAAACCTTTTGTAATTGAAAATTCTGGTTAAGAAAATTAGGAGCAATAACAGTGATCCAAGAAGAGATGTTGATTTAATATTTTATTTTATTTAGTAGTTACAACATAATTATGTTCAGGAAATTGATAGAGTAAAGGTTCAGTAATCTTAGGAGCTTCAGAAATGGAGGACAGCCATGGTATGCATTATTGAAGAATCAATTAAAGAACTAATAATTCATTATTAAGGATATATCTCCTACGGAAATTAATTGTCTACATCACGGTATAGCTATAGAAATTATAGGATCACAGTCTTTATCACTAAAGTAGTTATGAAATTAGAATAAAATGATTAAATATTAAACAACCATTTTGATTTTAAATATGTAATGATGAACATGTACAAATATATAATTTCATTTATTAATAGTGAAAAATTTTCAAATTCGAGCGCTCTTGACTATAAATTTCATTTAAGGATGAATATGAGAGCAAGAAGTATACGATTTGGGTTTTCTTTACTAAAAAATGGTCAATTTTGTATTATTTAAGTAAGATATGATTTAGAAAAAAATACGATTTTATTCTTATATTTTGTCAAAATTAACGGGCGTATCCTCGCAGTTTAAGAAATACACTTTTTTTTTTTTCTTTAACTTTTGATTTCATTGTAGTATTAGTATACATATAATTGAAAATAAAAAAGCAAATCACTCATTAGCACATATTCATAATTTAGAATACTAAAAAAATAAATGGGTGAGTGATGGAAGGCTACCAACCCAACAATCTCCATAAAATACAAAATTATGAAGATATGTGGGAACTACTCTATTTGATGAGTTGGTAACTACAAGATAAGTGTTTGGAAGAACTTTCAATGAAGAAAAAAAAAATAAATAAAAAAAGCGGCCCACTATTAAAAATTTCTTTTTTTTTTCTCAAATATATATATATATATATATATAATAGCCAAAGACAAAATGTCAAGTGACTAATAGGGGGAAGACACGTGTTGAATAAATAAACACGCAAGATCACCCATAACTCATACCTAGTTTTGCCTGCTAGGTTACAGACTCTTATTTTTGTTATGGATAACCAATGGAAGTTCTCATTTGTACCCATTAGACTGAACTTTTTATTGGATAAAACAAGTGGATCCTATCCAATAAATAGTAAGTCGATCCCATGCCAAAACAAATGATGTATTGAAAGAAATCCTGGCAGGGCAGGCGAGGTCCCAACAATGATGGGTAGCTAAGTCAGAGTAACAAGTTCCCACATCCCTTTGGCTTCGTTCAAAGCTGGATTTTGGAAGCTTATATCACACACTAATGAATGTTAAGGATCAAATAACTGTATTAGAGCTGTGGTAGAGTAGCATCACTGAGATTAGCGACGAGCAAAGTACGGTAAAATTAATAGAATCAAATCCAACCAATCTTTGTTTAAACCCACTTTATTTGTTTCAACAAAATAGTCTCTGAAAAATATTTCTCAAATGACTCATTTTCTTGAAGTAAATGTGTATTTATAAAATTATAATAAGTGTCAATATTCAAAAAAATATTTCTCTTCTCAAAATAAAAGTCTTTTTCCTTAAAAATAGCTAATTTCCTTTGACCATAATAATATATTCAACTGTGATTTTCCTGAACATCCTAAAAATCTGAAAAATATTTTTCAAAACAAAAACAAGTCTGAATTAAGAATTCAAATCCAAAATATGACAATGACAAAACTGATACTGAGCAGTAGAATTCTAATTTCACTAAGACAGCTCCAAAAACTTACATCTTTCCAAACATGATGGGTAAATCCTTTTCTAAACTATTTCAAAGAAATTGCAGAGCTCATTCAGATAATCATTTCAAAATAAATAATTATTTGATTTGAAACCATATTAATTTTTCAATAATCACTTAATATATAAACTCAAATTCAATCACTGTTTCGCATGGTAGAACATGCAGCTTGCTAAATGCGAAATCTATCCCTTGATTGCCTCTGATTGTTATTATAGTTTACTTTCAATAGAGATATCCAAAGCATAGATTATTCCCAACATTTACAAACTGTACTAAACCCATTTCTTCTGTGAAAGAGTTCTGCAATTGAAGATTCACAAAACAAGAAAATACTTCCCTTATATTCTGATTCCAGTATTAAAATTCTAACCAGTAACATTTGCTAACCCAACTCCAAAGTTCAAATGCCTAATGCCTAAATTTGACCTAGAACTTTGCCCGATTATTTTTATGGCTCCCTGAATTTTGCAAGGATTCAATTACTATATTTTTACATTTCAGTAATAATTATGCCCCTCGGCTAAAATAATATCTTTACAGGAGCATAATTATTATTGAAATGTGAAAGTGCGGATTCATGATGAATTTCCCACAACGTCCAGGGAAACACAATGACAATCGCCAAAAGTACAAGGTCAAATATATGCATTAGGTCTAAGTTCAGAATTTAGTTGATTATGCCATAGCTTATAAACCTGAGCAAACAGCATAATAAGAATCTAAATAATTTCATCACAAACATATGACAAGCATTATTAACAAAGCAAACCTTTGATGTACTAAAGCTGATTTGAAAAGACAGATTTTTTTGGTCTTAAACTAGAAAGGTCACCACTATTCTTATGTTCGTGTCCAAGCAAGCCTCTCATATCAAGCAAGGTTCAGACACACTTAACTTATAGCTCCCAAATGACTGATTAACCAAATACTAACACCAAGATACTGGGAGAATGTGTGAAACTGCAAACTAAAAACTCAACTGAAAATATGCTAATTGAGAATAAAAGAAGACAACTACAAAGAAGTAACAATTTTTAAATTTGTTTTGAAGTTTTGCTATATGAACTCATGAATGTACTGTTGTCCCCCTACTTGATGGCTCCAAATTCAAGTTGAATTACATACTTGAAAAGCAACTATCCAAAAAGTGTATCACTTGCACATTTGCAGCTGCGTCTATTGCTGGGAAGGATCAGTTGAAACGTCAAAACCAGGGGGAATAAAAACAACATCGGTCCAGGTTGAAGTATAACCCTCCTGCAAAGATTTTATTTTGCATTTTACAATTTAACATCTCTGTCAAATTTATGCATAGAAAATGAAAGCAATGATGAAACGTAGTTGAGAACTTATTAAGTCTATACTGCTATATAATGCATAATTTATTTTTGTCTTCCATCATTTAAGCTATCACCTATGGCATTAAAGGTTACTACCTATCAGAAATACTGCTTACCTTCATAGACTTTATTATTTCTTCAAAAACAGCAACCTGAGTATCGCCCTGCCTGAAAGCAGGATTTAATTTTTTCTGCTCGCGTGAAGCCCGTAGTAGAGACTTATCTAAATCCTCCTAAGAAAGGGTAAAAAAGAAAAAAATATATATTAATGATTATGCTATGACTGACCAGAGTAGTGGTAATCGAGAAGTCCATCCTTGTCCACTAACCTTTCTAAAGAATACTGGACGATAGCGCTTGTTTTGGCTGCTCAATACCAAACTTCTTGACTGAAAATTCAAACATTTCAACAGTTAAAACTTGCGCTTATAGAAAAAAAACTTTGAAGCAAAGGTTTGTGTCTAGTGACCAAACTATGTGTAACATCTGCTACATTCCGAATGTTGGGTGACTGTCAGTGAGCAAAAGCCAGCCTATGGCATCTTTGAGGGCTAGCGATTTGTTAGCCATTTATAAACCCACAATATTTTACAATATCCATATCAGGAAAAGAAAAGAAGTGATAATGCTAAGTTACAAAAATAGATCAGCTCTAAAAGACTTAAATTTTGTGCCATAAATCAAAGCAATCACATAATGCATATCTCACAAGCGCACGTGCACACAGACAGAGCAAACAAAATGGCCCAGGTAATTTGAGTTTTGCAAATAGCAAAAAGTCCTTGGCCTCAAAGTTTGGTAAAGACTCTACCTTATGCAGGCATGCAAACTCCAAGAGCTAGGAAATTTTTTTCAGCAATCAATAAAAAGCAACACAAGACAACATAATGATATAGAATGCTAAGCCAACAGAATTCTGGCATTCACAATAGCAAGAGCAGGCATATGCCAATCAAATAATGAAGTCCAATTTTCATAAATAAATAATATTTCAAAGCACATTTCATAAGTAAATAATATTTCAAGCGGAGGCATAGTTTAGCCAGTCCTACAATTATTTTTTTATCCCTTTCTTGTGTATTGATTCTTTAAATAATTATTTAGAGGTAGTATCATGTGCAAGTAATCCTCAAGAGTAAAAAAAAAATTGGACATTTGTGAAAGGAGCTAGCAGTGGTGCTTAGTTGTTGTGCTTACTGCTTACAACAACAAAGGAATACTTGAGTATAGCTTTGTCTGGGAAAGTAGACAAGGAAGTAAAAAATATTGCTAGAAGTAGAAACAATAGAGAGGAAGAGAGAGAGAGAGAGAGAGAGAGAGAGAGAGAGAGAGAGAGAGACCAACGCAAAACACCAGGAAATTGAAGGATGTAAATAATAGTTAAAAAGGCACTTGAGTGAATAATTAACAAGTGTCAAGATGATAATCTGCACAAAGAGAAAGAGGGAAGAAGTGATCAACTGAGAGAAACTCCCCAAAATAAAATATAGAGGGAATAATTATAGTGTTAAGTGAGAGAAGGTTATCAACTAGTACAGTGAGGTCCGAGAGTACTTACACCACATAATATGCCAATGTCTATATGTAAGTACAATTGAAGAACATCCAAAGTACAGCTGGAGCAATTAATGCAAGCAGAGCATTACAGAGAGGTAGAAGTGTGGTAGATAAAAATAATCCAGCTACTAAATGTAGTGCAAGGAAAGGTGGAAGTAGACTCAGGAGAGATGCAATGGACACAGAAAGAGAGGCAAATCCACTAGGGAGTGGTGCAATGCCACTTAATATGGAACAAGTCCAAAAATGATTTAGTGGGTTTTTACTGATGTGGAACATGCTTAAGTATGGGGTTCACTAGGATTGGCAGCAATTGATACAAATATTTGGTATAGAGGTATATGAAATACAACTGAAAAAAGTTAAAACTGCTAGAGAATTTAGCTAAAATCTTTTATTTATTTGATCATTAACCCTTTCTTTTGTTCTAAAAGTAACTTAATTAACACCTGAAAATAGAAAATACAACAAACCCAAACTAATAGAAACAGTGTCTTGGAACTGGGTTGATAATTTAACAGATATGTAATCTCCAACTTTAATTCAAGAAAATTTAGACTTAGTACCAGAAAACTTGAGATGGCTATACTTCAACTTGGTATCAATCACCAGCTAAGCAGGCATCAACTTTTTTACTTTTTCATAGTGCATACATTCAAGCATATACATCAACTATGATACAATACTTACAAAAGCAAAATTAAGATAGCTTCAAAATATGTTAAAGATATGCAATTGCCACTATCTTGCTTATGAGTCATAAATTTCATATAATGTTTTTAACATTCAGTTACATAGTTCCCAGGGCATTATGCAACGTTCCTCATGCTTCAAATAAGTAACATAAATGCATAACACCTATTGGGAAATTCATTAGTTGGTCAGTAATTCTAAAATAGGAACCTGGAAAACTGGAACTCCAGAGAAGCCACCATCAGAAATACCAGCCCTTTCCATCTCCTTGAAAAAAAAAAGGGGGGGAAAAAAGGAACAAAAAAAAAAATCAATGAATGAGATTTAGTGTATGCACATTGATAAGCAAAATTAACATTAGAGTGAATAGGACAAATTGTATTCTAAAGATATTGAAGCAGAGCAAATATTTATGACTCGAGAATAAGAATACAAATAATATGCACACAACCACCATTGAAGGGTCCTCAGAAAAATCAGATGCCATGTAAGACTTCCTTTTGATTATGATTTAAAATATAAATAACCAAGATTTGGCCAAATAAAAAACTAACTCATGTTCAGTTGAGTACCAAAATTGCAAACTTAACTTGTTAGATGAGAAATATATCCCAAGTTAATACTATGAAAAGCAATAAATTAATCCCAAATAGATAAATAATTCATTTCTATAGGCTATGCTGCTTCCTCCTCATTATCACACACTTGTACTGAAACATAATATGTTAAACAAATTGGTGAATCATTCTGTTATTACACATGCATCCTTATAACTACAGAACTATAATCTAATATGGCACTTTTGACAATTGAATATATGGCTTTTCAACTTGAATTCAAGAGGCTCACAAGGTCCCCCAAAAGTTGAAATTATTAAACCCATCATTATGATGATAATCCAAACATCAGAAGCAACACTTACAGTGAATGAACTGAAGTGATTCACTTCAACCATATACCATTTAATGCACATACCTACATCGATATTTTAACTCAATAAAGATCCGTCACTTCTTTGATTTTATTCACTGTTTTGAAAAGTTAGTCCCTTGTTTATGCCATTCATCTTTTCGGTTTTTAGCTTTTTAGGTAGTGAAAACGAGACCTGAAAACTTCTCTCTTAATTCAAACCTGCTTTTGAGCTCATTTGTAATGGCATCCATATTCAGTTCCCTAAGTCTAGCTGGTTGCACAAAGCAATGCATGCGCACACATACCTGCATGCAATGCTTACATTGACAGGTACTTATGCATGATGTTAAACTGCCAACTTGCAGGTCAGCACACAGGCACATAGAATTGTGCTTATGTGTGGAACTCAGCATGCACGGAGGGACACTTAATGCTACTGTACCAAAAATCACAAATAAATTGCTCCACAATAGAATAGATGCAAAGATGAGACTGCAGAGCTAGCTTATCGAAGAGAATTTAAAAATCTCAAAACTTATTTTTCTTTAAGGATCTTTTGGAAATGATCAAATATTTTGATTCTTATCATTTTGATTTTTTTACGAATTTTCACTTCAAAAACAAATGCAAATGTTAAATCATTTGAACTGCCAACCCATGCAAATGGAACCTAAATCAATAAAACAAAATTTTCCATTTAGCCAAAAGAAACACACTCACCCTTAGTGCATTCTTGACTTGGGATGACTCTGGTATTAACCTAAATGCTACGCCTTGAATCTTTAGCTGAAAAACCTAAAAAAAAACCACCAAATGAAAGGGGAAACGAATTAAACGACAGAAGCAATACATAAATCAGAATTAATATGCCCAAGAGAAAACCACCTTGTTTAAAGCAACGGCAACCACTTTCGATCCACTTTTTCGCATTCCAGGGTCCATGCTCTTCATTTGCTCAAGAAGAGCCTCTGCATCTTCCTTCTTGAAACAAAGCAGCCCCAAGGACTTCCCCGTGGAAACCCCAGAAACCAGCACAAATTCTTCATTGGGATTGCTCAAGGCATACACAGGCACGCCAGCCAATCTCTCTTCAATGGTTTCAGTAGACATAACAGTGCGAGATTGGCTAACTGGCTCGAGCGGAGTCTCGGTATCATGAGGAATTCGAGCCCAAAGTGGTTTGCATAAAGAGGGAGGATTTGGGTTGAAGAAAGAGATTGCATTATCGATCACTTGTCTTGTGTGGTTTTGGAGGTTGCTGAGAGTTGTTTGAAAATGGGTTTGATTGAATAGAGGAAGTTGCGAGATGTTTTGGACGATGGAAGAGCAATGGTTTTGGAAACTAGCGACGCGGTGGAGATTGAATTGTGGGAATTGTTCGGGTGGTGGGAATATTCTCATTTTGTCCGAATTGGTAGAATTCATTCTCCTGGAAAAACGGGGAAATATGGAAATGGGTTTTGCAGATTAAAAGGAAATAGCAGACAAATTGAAGAAACGGGAAAGGAGGGAAAGGCTAAAAGGTAAAAACTGTTCCCGGGGACGAGGGTTTTGGGTTATTTATTTGTTTGTTCATTTTAATGGAAATGGAATGAGGGTTTTGGGCCTTGGAATTAGAAAGTTAATTGGAATTGATGTTGAACGGCAGAGCAAACTTTATTGTTTGGACAAAAATACCCTTTCATATAAAATCTACCAACGTTTAGATTTTCAGTGCGCTAGAGGCAAAACCTTTAATTTCGTCCCGAACTTTTGAAATAATTGTAATTTTACTGCAAATTGATTTTTATATTATGAATATTCTGAACTTATTACTCTAATTGTAATTATACCTTAATTTACTCTTAAAATATAATTACATTCTAAAAGTGAATTACAATATCCTAAATTTGTTAATTTATTACAATCACACCCTAAAAGTAAATTAGGATTGAAATTTTAATCAAAATAATATAAAATAATGAACTTCATACTCAAGTATTTAAATAATAAATTATAAAATTAAAATCTAAATATCATATAATAAATAAATAAAATCAAGATTGAACATTTGATTTTAAAATTCAATATAGAAATAAATTAAATATTTTAAGATGTAAAAATAATAAATTAAATATTAAATCAAATTAAAGCGTAATTGCAACTAATTGATAAGTTAAGAGTGCCCAAGGTATAAAGTAGATTTAGAGTGAAATCACAGGTTATAAGTAAGGCCATATAGAAATAAAACTGGGACTGGGAAGGGAAAGAAAATCAAGGAAGGGAATACAGGGAGACAGCAAAAAGAAACCAAAATAGGTGAAACCACATCATCATCTATTAGTTACTCCCTTCTTTTTCACTATATAGGAACAGTTAATTTTTCACCAAGGTTAAGAGAGTAATTTAATTAATTTTTTATTTTTTTTTAATTTACCCTTAATATCTCATTTGTTTCTCTAATATCAATGTATGTTTTGAATTACATTTCAATCTTCAATGAAGCTTTAAATGTTTTATTGGGATCAAAGAGAATACAAAAGGCTGCGAAAAGTTTTTCCTCTGACTTATAGGCCAAAATTCATTTTTTGGTCTTTTATTTGAAAATATTGTGTAAAAATATGAAAATTTGCGCTTATTTAACTGTATTTTTTTATTAAAAATGTATAGTGCAATTTTTTGAGTATTCAAGCGAAATCTGTAAGATTTTTTTTAATGCTATCATCCTAAAAATTTTGTAGTTTTTTTCTATTCAAATTTCATTTTCAACGGTACTTATATCACCTATATGAGCATTTTTTTCAAGAAATTGATATAAAAACTCATTCTCTAAAATTTATTCACGTTACGTGCTCATTTATATTTTTGTCTGTCATTATCTTGAGAATCTCTCGTACCAAAAGCTTAAAAAATTACTAAAATAAGGGTAAGTGTCACGACCCAAAACCGTGGGCCGGACCGGCACTAGGACCTAGGTAAGCTTAAGGCACCCGAGGCCCGTAGTAAGCCTAAACTATCACAACTCATCCCTATTGTCATTTGACTATTGGAATAGTAATCCCATATTATGACATTTTCATAAAACAATCAGAGTTAATAATTTTTGACCCAGCATTTAAGTACTATTCGCAACCTGGGCCCATATCCATATAAAAATATTTCTC
>CANUEX010076752.1:0-10295 GCA_948099535.1 Jatropha multifida | reverse complement strand
GAATTAAGGAATTTGGTGAGATTTTGGAGTAGAAAATGGAAGAAAATGGAAGAAGAAGAAGAAAGAAAGAAAGTTGGCGTGGAAGAGGATGAAGAAGAAAGAGAAGAGAGAGAAAATGTCTCTTGATGAGTGGTTATCCATAAGAGGCAAAGTCAAACTTTGCTTTCTCATTTTATGCCAAATCAAGGGCTACGATCAAGTCCTTAGTAATCTCATCTAATGGCTCTAAATATTCATCAAATAATTCACTTCCAAATATTATTTAACTCCACGAATTAATTAACTTAAATCCACAAAAATAATTCCTTATTTATTCCTTAATATTTCACACTAAAAATAATATTCATAAGTTGCCGTAATTTTTCAAAAATATTTATGAAATATTTTCTACCCATCTAAATCATGCAAATATGCTCCAAAAATATTAAATAGAATATTAGACACATGTAGTAATTTTTCTGGATCGAAATAATACCAAGTCCCGGACCGATGGTACTATTCACAGACTGATAATCACTATTTACGACACAAAAAATCAGACTGTTACAAATCCTGTTCACACTTTGCGTGACTACACTACCCCTTCTCTCAATGGAACCACCTCTAGTATCACCAGGCCTAGGGTAGAAGTTAATAATTTTGTGATTAAACCTGCCATTATTCAAATGCTTTCTACCTCAATCCAATATGGAGGGTTACCGAGTGAGGATCCAAATGCCTATATCACTAATTTCTTGGAGATTTGTGATACCTTTAAGTAAAATGGTGTCTCTGAGGATGCTATTAGGTTGAGATTATTTCCTTTCATCTTGAGAGATAAGACACGTGTTTGGTTACAATCATGCCCTGCAGAAAGTTTTACCACATGGGATGAGCTAGCAAGGAAATTTTTGGAAAAATTCTTTCCATCTTAAAAGACCACCAAGCTGCATAATGAGATCTTAACTTTTGCTCACCATGATTAAGAAAGCTTGTATGAAGATTGGGAGAGATTCAAGGACCTATTGAGAAAGTGCCCACATCATGCTCTTCCTAAGTGGCTCCAGGTACAAACTTTCTATAATGCATTATCTCCTAATATTAAGATTATTTTGGATGCAGCTGCTGGAGGATCCTTTGAAAAGAAAGGAATTGATGAGGCTTATGATCTGATAGAGGAGATGGCAAGCAATAGCCATTATCAAAATTCTTTGGAAAGGAAGAAGACTGCAGAGGTCTATGAAATTGATGCCATAACCATGCTTAATGCTAAACTGGATAATATGGTAAGGAAATTGGATTTGTTGACTACTAATTCTGTTAATTCTATTGTTCAAGTTTGTGATAGGTGTAATGGTCAACATAGAATTAGGGAATGCAAGTTGGATAATGTGAACCCTCAAACTTTGGAGCAAGTTAATTACTTGATGAATCAAGGAAGGAAGAATTACCCATATTCAAATTCTTATGACAATAGGTTGAGGAATCACCCTAATCTTTCGTATGGGAATCCAAACAATACCTTGAATCCACCACTAGGCTTTCCTCCACAAGAGAAAAAGGTACATGATGATGTCCTTACTGCTCTTTCTAAATCTCACATGGAGTTTATGAATGAAACTAGGGAAAATCATAAAATCCAACAAGCGGCAATTAGAAATTTAGAAATTCAGTTTGGACAGTTTGCAAGCATGATGGCCTTAAGACCTCAAGGTACGTTACCTAGTAACACTGAGAAAAATCCTAAAGAACAGGTACAAGCTATTACTTTGAGGAGTGACAAAGAGTTGGAGGATCCCCTAGAGAAGGAAGAAGGACATTCCTATTGTTGATCTTGAGGAGAAAGAGGAGGTAAAACCTTATGTGCCTCCTATTCTTTTTCCTTAAAGACTCAGACAATCCAAAAATGACAAGAGCTTCCTCAAATTTCTTTATGTGTTCAAAAAGCTTCAAATAAATATTCCTTTTGCCGAAGCTCTTGCTCAAATGCCCAGCTATGCAAAATTTTTGAAGGAGATTTTGAGCAAGAAAAGGAAGATTGATGATCAAGAAACGGTAATGTTAACGGAGGAGTGTAGTGCAATCATTCAAAATAAATTGCCTCCTAAGTTAAAGGATCCAGGGAGTTTTTCTATCCCTTGTAATATTGGAAATCTTGACTTTGATAAGGCTTTAGCTAATTTGGGTGCAAGTATTAATCTTATGTCTTATGAAGTCTTTAAAATGCTAAGGATGGGAGAGCTGAAACCAAAAAGGATGTCCCTACAATTAGCGGATGGTTCGATCAAATATCCAAGGGGAATTATGGAGGACGTACTCGTCAAGATAGGTAAGTTTATTTTTCCTATTGATTTTATTATTCTTAACATTGATAAAGAAAGAGAATGATCCCTCATTCTTGGAAGACCTTTTCTTGCAACCGCGTGAGGTTTGATTGATGTTCATGATGGTAAGTTAACTCTAAGGGTAGATCAAGAGGAAGTTATTTTTTATGTTCTAAAATCTTGCAAACTTCCTATGGATTCTAGTGGTTGTTTTAGAATTGATGTTGTTGATAATTGTGTGGACAACACTTTACATGCTAAAAATATTGATAACATTGATAAAAAAAACATCACAAGGAAGAGAGTGAATCTCCAAAGCAAGAACTAAAACAGCTTCCTTCTCATCTTAAATATGCTTTCTTAGGTGATAATAATTCCTTTCTCGTTATTATTTCTTCTCACTTGTCACTTGACAAGAGGAAAGGTTGTTGCAAGTCTTAAGGAAGCATAAAAAAGCATTGGGATGGTCAATTTCAGATTTGAAGGGAATAAATCCAAGTGTGTGCATGCATAAAATTTTGATGGAGGATGACTACAAACCTACAATTGAGCACCAAAGGAGATTGAATCCAAACATGAAGGAAGTAGTCAAAGCCGAAATCATTAAACTTTTGGATGCAGGAATTATTTATTCAATTTCGGATAGTAGTTGGGTAAGCCCTGTGCAAGTTGTTCCTAAGAAAGGATGTATAATAGTTATCTCTAATAATAATAATGAATTGATTCCTACTAGAACTGTCACAGGTTGGCGTGTGTGTATTGATTGTCGTAAATTAAATAAAGCAACAAGTAAAGACCACTTTCCTTTACCCTTCATTGATCAAATGCTTAAGAGACTTGTAGGATTTCCTTACTATTGCTTTCTAAATGGTTATTCGGGATATTTTCAAATTCCCATAGCCCCTGAGGATTAAGAAAAGACCACTTTCACTTGCCCTTATGGTACCTTTGCATATAGGAGAATGCCTTTTGGATTATGCAATGCACCAGCGACTTTTCAAAGGTGTATGATGTCCATATTTTCTGACATGGTTGAAAAATTCATTGAGGTTTTTATGGATGATTTTTCTGTGTTTGGGTCTTCTTTTGAATCTTGTCTTCATAACCTTTCTCTTGCAATGCAGCGATGTGAGGACACTAACATTGTTTTGAATTGGGAAAAATGTCATTTTATGGTTAGTGAAGGAATTGTTTTAGGGCATCGAATTTTTGAAAAAGGAATCAAGGTAAACAAAGCAAAGATTGAAGTGATTGAAAAGCTACCACCTCCAAATTCAGTTAAAGGAGTTAGAAGTTTTCTTGGACATACCGAATTTTATAGGAGATTCATCAAGGACTTCTCAAAAATCACTAAACCTCTTTGTAATTTATTAGTTAAAGATGTTGATTTTGATTTTAAGAAGAGTGTTTAAATGCTTTTGATAGGATAAAGGAGGAACTAATTTCAGCTCCCATAATTGCCACACCTGACTGGAGTTTACCATTTGAGCTTATGTGTGATGCTAGTGACCATGCTGTAGGAGCTGTACTTGGGCAAAGGAAAGAGAAGAAGTTGCATGTCATCTATTACGCCAGTCGTACTTTAAATGATGCGCAACTCAATTATGCCACTACTGAAAAGGAGCTCCTAACTATTGTTTTTGCATTTGATAAATTTAGAGCATACTTGATAGGAGCTAAAACAATAGTTTATACTGATCATTCAGCTATTAAATATTTACTTGAAAAGAAAGATGCAAAGCCTAGACTAATTCATTGGGTTCTTCTCTTGCAGGAATTTGATTTGGAGATTCGTGACAAGAAAGGAACTGAGAACCTTGTGGATGATCACCTTTCTAGGCTTGAGTGGGGAAGGAAGAAAAAGAAGAGGTTCAAATCAATGAAGATTTTCCCCATAAGCGTCTCCTTCTCTTAGCAAATAAGCAAACTCCATGGTATGCTGATATAGTAAATTTCCTTGCTTGTAAAATTCTCCCTCCTAATCTTTCTTACCAGCAAAAGAAAAAGTTTTTCCATGATATTAAATTCTATTACTGGGAGGACCCTTTCTTGTTCAAATATTGTAATGACCAAATGTTTAGAAAGTGTGTGCCGAAGGAGGAGATAGAAAGTGTGCTCAAACATTGTCATGCTTTTGAATGTGGAGGGCATTTCGAAGGAAACAAAATAGCGGCATGAGTACTAGAAAGCAGTTTGTATTGGCCTAACTTATTTAAAGATGCTTTTAACTTTGTTCGTCTTTGTGATTGTTGCCAAAGGTTATATCTCTAAGAGACATGAAATGCCATTGAACAATATTCTTGAAGTGGAGATCTTTGATGTTTGGGGACTGAATTTCATAGGACCATTCGCATCTTCCTATTCCAATCAATTCATCTTGGTGCCGATGGATTACGTGTCTAAATGGGGAAGGGAAAATTTTCACATTGAGGACAATGTGCTAGATTAAGTTGGGGAAGGGAAATTTTAGTTAAAATTTTGTTCTTTTATTGGTTTAATGTGGTTGGAATTATTATAAGCAAGATTAAAAATTATCATAATTTAATAACTTGATTATAAATTTAGTTATTTTCTATTATGGCATGTTTTAGTTTAAATTTGAACTTTTTAACGTAATAATATTCCTTGGTGTAAATATTTATTTTTAAGATGTAAACACCCATTTTTGAAATTATTATGATGGATATATATGTTTTGATCAAAATTTAATTAACCTTGGCATTCTTAGAATAAAATTGAAAATTCTTTTGAGATAAAATTTTTAAAGTGCTCACATTATATAGAAATGATTTAGGCATTCTTTGTTAAACTACATATTTTAGCCTAGACCACTATAAGTTATTTATAACCCTTGCAACCAATTTGAAGTCTATAAACCAATATTTTTCTTATTTAACCCTATTAAAACCTAGCCATTAAACCTACTTTAAACTTTTACCCCAAGTGCAATCATGTATAGTTAAAAGATTTGATCTTATAGAAACATAGCAAGAAAATAAAAAGGAAGATATATTTTATGAAAGCACTAGCAAGTGAAGAAATTAGAAGGAAAGAAAAAGAGAAGCACCCTAAGAAAAAGAAAAATAAAGATCAATCAAAAATTCAAGTTTGGGAAAATCTTAAGCAAGGAAGAAACTGCTCAAGAACTACAAAAAGACCTTGCTAAAAGCATCTCTAGTAATAAGCTAGTGAGAAATTCCAAGAAAATCTCCCATTACGAAAAAAGGTATATGTTTTTATGAGATCAAAATCTTGATATTATACATTTTTGCACTCATTGATTTCCTATATCCGTTCTTTTTTACTTAGATAAATCAACCCCATAAGCCCCATTACAACTCTAGTAAAAGACCTTTTGATCTTGATAATGGTGTAACACTTTAAAATTGTGGAGAAGGCATAACTAATTTTGCCTATGGGAATGTTAAATTTAAAATCATCATCTTTATTTCAAAGGTTAATAAGTTTTTGTGAAAATTCATATGTTATCTATCATGATTATTGGTGTTGAAGTCTTGATAAATTTATATTCATACTAAGGAATGTGTTTTGTTAAAAGTTTGAATTTTTGCAAAAATATAGCTAGCATAGAAAACACTTGATTTCTTTTCATGTTAATAGATTTTTTATATTTTTAAGATCATGAATAATTATCTTCAACCATATCAATCGATTTATCATTGAATCTTAGATCTTAAATCTGGATTCTATTCTTTTCTTAATTTTTTCTCTCTCTATAAGAATTCAAGCAATCAAGTTGTGTAAAGAATCAAGGGAGCCGTCTACACTATTGTTTGACTAGTTTTTATCTCTAAACTCTTGATCTTATTTTATTTCCATTAATTCTTATTATTTATGGAATTATTTTCAGATTTTATTGAGTTTTATTTAATTACTATGTCAAACTAAGCTCCCATACTAGGGATTTGATGTAACTTAACTTCTATCCCAATTTATGATATTAGATTTGTTTTTCTTTGTTCAAGTTGTAATTTATTATTGAACTTAATGCTTCTAGGCAGAGTTTCTCCCCTGGATTGATTTATTTCATTAATCGCTATAGGAAGAAGGGTTTTTTTTATAAGAAAAGGGTAATAAATTACATGAGAATAATAACTTGATGCGGAAGCTATATGGATTAACTCATGGGGGGTTTTCATAATTTAATGACCTTAGGTTATAAATTCTTGAACAAACCATAAAACTTAATGATTTAATTCATGTTTAATTGCACTATTGGGAGATAGGCAACTAATAGGATTAAAATAGCTAACAATACATCGGGAGAGCTTGTTAGTGACTTTAGGGTTGTTTCCCCTACTTGAACAATTAAAATTGATTGACAAACTAATAAAATAAATTGGGTAGGATTAAGTGAAGTCAATATCCCTACTAGCTTTTAACCCTTAATTTCTCTTCATCAATTATTTGAATTCTTTTCTACAATTTTATTTTATTTTACTTTACTTTTACAAATATCCTCTTTATTATCGTTTAAATAATAGTAGATTAAAATAATTTTGGTACTTGGTATACAATTTTCGTGGGACGATACTCTACTCACTCTTTATTACTTGTTGCGATTTCGTGCACTTGTGAAAATTGCGGTCAAATTTTTGGCGCCGTTGCCGGGGATTGGCGTTACCAATATCAATACTAATTAATCTATTATTAATTTAGACATCTATTTTTTTATTTTAATTTTTCTAAAGTTTCTTTCAGGTGTTTATGCAAAGACATTCTCAAAGTAGTGAACCTTTAGTTTTTGATCCAGAAATTAAAAGGACTTGTCGAAGGAATAACGCATCAAAAAAAATTCGTGAGCGTGAACAACGAAGGCAATCAATTATGGCTGGATTAGGAAACGAGATTCATAACTTAGTGGAGCAAGAGGAACAAGGGATATTGCAGCACCAATTGGAACAAAATAAGAGAAATCTTGTAACACCCACCGCCCAATCCCGGAGAACCAGACGGCGAATGCCACATTCGGTGCCGAAGCACTGTATTATTTTACTTATGAGCTAAGATCATATATTAGAAGAGGTTAAGTCTTCTTAAGGCGGTAAGAAATATTTTAATAACCCCCTCTTTTTTTAAAAGAAAAGACAAAAAAAAATAAATAGATGAAAGCTTAGGGAAATTCCTACTAAAAATTCGCAAGAGTTTCCCCTAAAAATTCACTTGCCACACAAAAAAAACATAAACACTCCCAATTATTCCTCCAAATTCCCATAACTCCAAAATCATTATAACAAATCACAAGCACTTCAAATTAGCCATCAATTCTCTTAGGTTCTATCGTGACATTAATACATTCATACAGCAAATTAATTATCTATAATTATACACAAAAAAATATAGTAAGATATTCTTACTTAATTAATCACAACTCTTAATATATTACAAGCTTAAAATATATACAACCTTAATCATTTACACTATTTATATTTACATGCCATAATACATGTCCTACTCAGTAGTGCTAATAGAAAAGAAATACTTGAACATATTTCTTATAAAACACTTAGAAATAATAATGAAATCTCCATTATTTTAAAATTACTTAAAACATAAGCCATATGCAAATTTAACCATAAATTAACAAAGTCATATAAATATATAAATCTTCATTTTAAATTTATTTCTTTACCTTTAATTAAAACATGACAAATGTATTTCTTTTTAGCATTTAAAACATATGCGTGATTACTTTCATTTATCTTAGGGCTCAACATACTAGGAGAAACAATAATAAATTAGTTCCATATCATAACGTATTTGACCTTAGGTCGCTAACCATAAGATAAAGACATTTAAGCTTACTTATACATAATAAGCGCGTCCACTTAAACATAAGGCATCTAGATCCTAGCATATGATCATAGCTCATATCATATCATAAAGGCATTAAAACTGAGCATGCTCTTCTTACATAAATGAATCATATCATATCATGTTTCAACCAAGGTACATAGGATCCCAAAACAAATTTATTTCTTAATAAATATTCTTATTTCTTATAAAATAATTCCTTAGTTAAACATTCCATAGCTCAACATTTATTGTTTCAAAATTTTTTAATTTACAACTTGTAAATTCTTATCAAATCTTTCTTATGTCCCAATCAAAACCATTCCTCATAAATACCCATTCACTCCTAATTTAAATACTTAAAAACCCAAGTTTAGAAGAAACAAAACATGCCTTACCACCATGGAGGGGGTTCGGCCTCTTCAAGTCATAAGAAGGAAAGAAGATTTGCTTCCATTAAATACCATTTCTCAAGTTAAAATTATTTATTTAGAGCATCAAAACTTTTACCTAAACACATTTAACCTTAAAAATCCATTTTTACACATTTAAAGCTTCTTTAAGTGTTAGTCAAACTCTTAAGCATTAAAATACATAAAAATGGTTTTAACCATCATTAATTTACTTACTATCAAGCTCATTTAAGTCCAAATCAAACTTAAAAATCAAAGAACACATAGTGCCCTTCATCCTCATAAATTCGGCCAAGCTTAAGTGGAGGGGGGAAGGAGGCGTTTCCCTTCCCTTTCAAGCATTCTATCATGCTTAGGAAACATAAGAAATCATGAAACAATTAATTAAGCAATTTCCTAACAAAATCACAAAGAACTCATAATTCACTCCTAAAAATTTACAACTTGGAGAAAATGAATGGGGAAGTGTAATATTATGGCATTAACCTCTTAAATAAACTCAAACAAGCTTGGAGCACCCTACTCTTTGGCCTTCTCCTTGCCCTTTGAGGATGGTTCTCCAACCTCTTCAAAGTAGGAGAAATTCCATTAAATTCAAAATTAATCATAAGTAATGAAAGGAGCATGATTTAGAGCATAATTTAACATGTAAATGTAATGGATTCCTTAATTAAATACTTGAAAATCAATAACCATTACTTACTTGTTCTTGGTAGAAGTTCCGATTCTATAACTCTAAGCTTCAAATTCTTACTCCTAAGCTTGGGTTTTGATGCTTACTTATTAATTCAAGGCTTGAATTAAGGAATTTGGTGAGATTTTGGAGTAGAAAATGGAAGAAAATGGAAGAAGAAGAAGAAAGAAAGAAAGTTGGCGTGGAAGAGGATGAAGAAGAAAGAGAAGAGAGAGAAAATGTCTCTTGATGAGTGGTTATCCAAAAGAGGCAAAGTCAAACTTTGCTTCCTCATTTTATGCCAAATCAAGGGCTATGATCAAGTCCTTAGTAATCTCATCTAATGGCCCTAAACACTCATCAAATAATTCACTTCCAAATATTATGTAGCTCCGCAAATTAATTGACTTAACTGCACAAAAATAATTCCTCATTTATTCCTTAGTATACCGTACTAAAAATAATATGCATAAGCGGCCGCAATTCTCCAAAAATATTCATGAAATGTATTTCTTTTTAGGATTCGAAACATATGCGTGATTACTTTCACTTATCTTGGGGCTCAACATACCAGGAGAAACAATAATAGATTAGGTTCCATATCACAACGCATTTGGCCTTAGGTCACCAACCATAAGATAAAGACGTTTAGGCTTACTTATACGTAATAAGCGCATCCGCTTAAACATAAGGCATCCAGAGCCTAGCATATGACCACAGCTCATATCATATCATAGAGGCATTAAAGCCGAGCATGCTCTTCTTGCATAAATGAGTCATATCATATCACGTTTCAACCGAGGTGCATAGGAGCCCAAAGCAAATTTATTTCTTAATAAATATCCTTATTCCTTAGCTCGACATTTATCGTTTCAAAATTTCTTAACTTACAACTTGCAAATTCTTATTAAATCTTTCTTGCGTCCCAATCGAAATCATTCCTCATAAACACCCATTCACTCCCAATGCAAACACTTAAAAACCCACGTTTAGAAGAAACAAAACATGCCTTACCACCATGGAGGGGGTTCGGCCTCTTCAAGTCATACGAAGGGAAGGAGATTTCCCTCCGTTAAATACCATTTTTCAAGT
>CANUEX010076617.1:0-21683 GCA_948099535.1 Jatropha multifida | reverse complement strand
ATTAGAATTCAAATTTGAGCTTTAAACCATCCTCAAATTACTTATTAACAAACTCATTTAAATTAGTATCAAGCTCAAAAATCAAGGAAACACCAAGGCCCTTCACCTTACTAAGGTTCGGCCTCTTCTTCCAAAACAATGGGGAAATGATTTCTTTTCAAAATAGCCACACTCATTTAAAGGAAATTCATTTTAAAACTCATTTACAAACAAAGGAAAGCAAAAGCAAAGACAAAAATCAAAGCCCTTCCCTTAAGGAGGGTTCGGCCAAAAGAAGGGGAAAGAGAAGGGGGTGCTCTCCTTCTCTTTCAAGCATTCCATTATGCTTATTAAGCATGAATAATAATATTAAAACAATCACAATGCATTTCCCCATCTCATTTTACACAATTTCTCAAAAACCATTCAAAACCTAAAAATTACAAACTTAAAGAATTTGAAAGAGAAATGAAAGTATTATTGCACTAACCTTAAAAATAAGCTTTAAGAAGCTTAGAACCTCTATTCTTTGGCCTTCTCCTTGCCTTTGGAGGAGAGTTCTCCAACTTCTTCTAAGTAGAAGAAATATCCATTAGAATAAAAAATTAACAAAGAAACTGAATGGAGCATGATTTAATGTATTAATCCTATGCCTAAACCTTGAATTCTACTTATTAAATCACAAAACTCAAAAGCCACAACTTACCTAATTCAATGGCAACTTCAATTCTCTTTGCTTTTAGTCACCAATTTCAACTTCTAATCCTTAATTCAGAAGAATTAATTACTATTTTATGGTTTAATTAGGTAGTTTGGTGGAAATTTGGAGGTAGAAAAATGAAAAAAATGGAGGAACAGGAGAAGAAGAAGGTGGCGTGGAGAATGAGAGGAAAAAGAAGAAGATGAAGATGAAGTTGTTGCTTGGTGAGTGGTAGATTTTAGATGAAAAAATCAAACTTGACTTCTTAATTTATGCTAAATCAAAGGCTATGATCAAGTCTTAAGTAATCTCATCCAATGACTCTAAATATTCCTCAAATAATTCTCTTCTAAATATTATTTAACTCTACAAATTAATTAAATTAACTCCACAAAAATAATTCCTGAATAATTCCTCATTTATTCCTTAATATACTACACTAGAAAATAATATTCATTAAATGTCTTAATTCACCAAAAATATTCATGAAATATTTACTACCCACCTAAATCATGCAAACATACTCTAAAAATATTAAATAAAATATTACACACACATAGTAATTTTTTCGAACCAAAATAATACTAAGTCCCGGACCGATAGTACTATTCACAAATCAGTAAATCACTATTAACGACACTAAAAAATAGTCTGTTACAATATATTTTCTTCCAACTCACCTTGTAGGAACACATTTTTTACATCTAATTGTAGCAAGGGACAATTCATATTAGCAGCTAAGGATAGTAAGACTCTTACAGTATTCAATTTCGCAGCTAGAGCAAATGTCTGCTGGTAGTCAATACCATAGGATTGAGTATAGCCCTTGGCAACTAACCTTACCTTAAACCGTTCCACCGAGCCATCAGCATGCTATTTCACAACATATACCCATTTGCAACCTACAACTTTCTTTCCTTCTGGTAAATCAAATAAGTTCCAAGTGCCATTCTTTTCTAATGCCCGCATCTCCTCATTCATAGCTTCGGTCCATCTAGAGTCTTTCAATGCCTCCTGCACATTCTTAGGAATAGAGACAGAGGAAAGTGTTGACACAAATAGTGCATAAGACTTTGATAACCTGTGATTAGAGATGTAGTTTGCAATCTGATATTTAGATTTGGAAGAAATTTCGGGTTCATATTGTATGTGTGGCTTGCCTCTATTAACATGAGGTGGTAAAGAATAACCAACATTAGTTTCAAGTTCTCATATTTCAATAGTTTCAATTTGTGAAGCAATAGGTTCATAATCAAATACTTGATCTAGCAACAATGGCTGCAGTTGAGCACTAGGAGGGAGAATACTATCAAGAGACTCTACTGGATCAGTAAATTCAGTATTATTATCTTCAACCACCCTTGCATTTGTATTTCCACATCCCTTATTAATATTGACCTCAGGTTCATCACTAAATTCAGGTAGTATAAAACCAGGTATCACAGATTCAAAATCAGAATCAATCAACATAACATCAACAATATCAACTCTTCCTTTTAAAGCATCAACTTCAGACTCAATCCCCTCCTGAAGTGGAGGCACAATAGGCATATCAAAATTGAGTTGTTCATTAAAGGCGCAATCCATCGAAATAAACACTTTTTTAGTCTCAGGATGGTATGCTTTATAACCTTTAGTTTGCACACCGTATCCTAAGAGACACACTTTAAGGCTCTAGCATCTAATTTATTCCTCAGATGTGAATGAACATGAACATAACAGACACATCCGAAAACTTTTGGAGGCAAATGCACAACTGAAGGAAGATTATGTTTCTCATAAAGTTTTCTCAAAGGAGTTTCAAAATTCAGAATTTTTGAAGGAGTTATGTTTAACACATATATAGCACTCAACATAGCTTCACCCCAAAAACAAATAGGCACATTGCTACTAATCAACAAAGAACGAGTAATATTCAAAATATGTTGATTTTTCCTTTCGGTAGTTCCATTTTGCTGAGGAGAATAAGCACAAGTAGTTTGATGTATGATCCCTTTTTCATTTAAAAACTGTTTTAAATCATTTGATACATATTCCCCACCATTATCAGAATGTAGAACTTTAACAATTTTATTAAACTGAGCTTGTACCATAGTAAGAAAATTTCGAATCACATTTGAAACTTCACTTTTTTGTTTCATTAAAAAAATCCATGTAACACTACTATAATCATCAATGAAATTAATGAACCATAGTATTCCATTATGAGTTTTTTTAGGAGCAGGACCCCAAACATCAGTGTGAAGTAAATCAAAAGGCAACACAGATGCAGAATTGGATTTGGGAAAAATGTTTCTTTTATTTTTTGCAAGAATACAAGACTCACAGACAAATTCAGATAATGACAAACCATCAAATAAAGAAGGAAACAAATGCTTGAGATATCCAAAAGATAGATGACCTAATCTATTATGCCAAAGCAAAATACTAAGTCTATGTCTATTCTAATCAATTTTATTTTTGCTAGCAAAGAGAACAACTGGAGTAGATGAACCAGGAGAGTCATCAAGATAGTATAATCTACCCTTTTGCCTACCACTGCCAATTGTCTCCAAATTTGTGTTGTCCTGAAATACATATAAGGAAGAAGAAAATGAGGTCGTACAGTTTAAGGCTTTCGTAATTTGGCTAACAGATAAAAGATTACAATTCAAGGTAGGGACATAAAGAACGTTTTCAAGGATCAATAAATTAGAAATAGGAATATTACCAATGCCTTCTACCTTAGAAGTCTCACCATCAGTAGTAATAATAATTGTTTTTACAACAGAGGCGGAGAAATTAACAAACTTATCTCTATCACAAGACACATGGTCAGATGCACCGGTATCTATAATCTAGTCCGTATTGCTAGGAACAGCAGAAGAAATTTCAGACTTAGATATACCTGATTTTGCAGCAAATCCAGTAGCAAGTTTCTCTACATCTCTTTTATTATCGTTCTTCGTAGATTCATTCTTTCCTTTATTCTTCATTCTGGCTTTAGGATGCCAATCAGGGAATCCAATTATCTTGAAACACTTATCAACATAATGATTATTAGCATGATAGTTCGTACAATATCGTGGCCCTTTATCTTTCTTATACATCATCTTTTTCGCAGTTAATGCCATTCCTTCTGTAGATCCAGCACCGATCATAGTCTCCTGCCTATTTTCCTCAGAGCAAACAATTGCATATGATCTTTGTAGGCTAGGAAGAGGAGTAGTGGAAAGAATTCGTCCACTTACTCCATCCAGTCTTGCATCAAGACCAGCTAGAAACATATAAACACGTTGAGCATTTACCATTTTTTTTGTAAGCCTCAATATCAGCAGCGCACTACATCTGGCATATCTAAATAGCATCTGATTCTTGCCATAAGCATTGCAATTTTCCAAAATATGTAATAATAGAACCTCCATTTTGGCTCAAACCTACGATTTTACAATGAAGTTTGTAAGCTCTGGAAGCATCTTCGCTAACAGAATAAGTTTTCTGACAACCTCCTAGATATCCTTCGTCGTAGGCAATCGCATAAATAAGGCTCTAGTCTCTTTGGTCATTGAATCAAGTAACCATGACTTTACAAGGCAATTTTCATCCTCCCAAGTCTCATATTCTTCAGAATTTTTATCAGTTGGTGCAGATTTCAAGCCAGTAATGTATCCCCACCTCTTGCGTCCATGCAATTTGTTTTGTGCGTTAATGGACCATTCGGTGTAATTGGATCCATTAAGTTTTTTAGGGGTTAGGGCAGAATTGAGATCATTCATCAAAGATGTTTGATGAAGATCCATAAGTAATATTAGATGGTAATCTACTCTCAGTAGATGGTAGAATAGGAAGATCATTTGGCATTGTAGCAGGAATGGAATTTTAGGATTTTGTTAAAAAATGAATGATAAAAGAGCCAGGCTCTGATACCCTCCTAGAAATAGAGAAAGTATATTATATTTTCCTTATCTTTTACACAGACATATATACATAGTTCTAGCATAACTCTAGCCTAAGACTAAGTATTTACACCCTTAATATAAGCAACGGCTAGTCAATGATACCATAAATATACAAATCATACATATCTAATTATAATTACTAACAGGGTTTTCCATCAATATGTGCAGTTATATACCGCTAAAAACATTCAATAACAGCCACCCCTCATACAATAAATAATAAGTGGCCATCATTCTCCTTTCTATATAACTAGATTTTCAATGTAATAATAAGAATCATTTAAAAATCATAACATATCAAATCATACTTCTTTTCTTTCAAAATCTATAAAACTCTTATTTCAATAATTCCTTTTAATCATTAAAAATCCTTTATAAAAATATAGGTAAAATAAAATACATTTAACTATAATAAAATAAAAAGTTAGTATTACACTAAACTTGGATTGGAAAGCCCTCCTAGCTTTCCTTCTCTATTTATTGACTCTTAACTCATTTATGTGGCTTATCCAAATCTATGGATAAATTACACAATTTATTTTTAATTCTTTCCTTTAACTCTATATTAATGTTATATTCTTGCTATTTTTATTTTTAGTTTACATCTGCATTTCATTTTATTAGATATTATCAATTTATATCATAAATCAAGTTAGTTAATGTAAATTTTTCATATTTTTATTTGTCACTTTGAAATCTATATTTCTTTGTTTCGTATTTAAATTTATTATTTACTTTGATAACTAAATGAAATCATTAGTTTTGCTACAATCTATTCATTAAAATCAGTTAGCTAAATTTAGTTTTCTTTTAGAAATCTTATTTTACCTTTTAACTAATTTAACTATCTCACTTTTTAAATTTCTTTTAGAATGAATATTTGGTTCATTTGCTAAAATCAATTTTATATCTATATATATATATATATATACTTATTTATTTTACCAAATAAATGTAGTAAGGTTTTGAAATAAAAATCCTTAATTTTCTTTATAAAGCTTTTTTTGTAAAACTCATTTAAAATTTTATTTTCAAATGCTTTAATAAATTCACACAATACAATCTAAATTTTAAATTTATTTAACTGCCTTATTCTTTTACTAATTTATACAATATATCAATTCTTTCTTTTTTTTTTATTATCATTTGGCAGCATTTCTTTTATAGCTGAAGCTAACTATATATAAATATTATATTTTCAATACAGTTCACACAGCTCATTCATCAGGCAAAACAATTCAATTTTTCATATTTCATTTTCATTGTTTCACAGTTTTAATATCCATTTCATAATACATTTTTAATATTTAATTTATTTTTAACTTGTTTATTAACAATTTAATTGTCTCCATTTTTTATTTTCTCAACTTAAAAGTTGTTTCACCTTTTTATTAGTAATTTTCATAAATTAGCTAATTTCACTAATAATTTGAGAATTATCAGCTCACAATGACTATCATATAGTTTATGTAATTTTTGTCAAGCCAATTTAATCAAACTATAAATTCCCCAATTAAAATTTATGCTAAAATTGCCGAATTAACTTAAAAACAGAAATTTTGGTTCAAACTTTTCTAGTAATGTAATCAGAATTCTTTTAATCGCCTTAGAAACTAAAACTTGACATGGAGAAAAAACAAAACTACATGTCCCTTAAAGATTAAAAGAGCTCTAGTACCATTGTTGAAACTAAGAAACATGAAAAGTAAACTTAGAAAATAAGAGTAGAAGATACTAGAAGAAATTCATGAAATTTGCTATATGTTTTCTTCTTCTTTACAAACATCTATTTACAGATACTTCTTGATAAGAAGTACAATAAAAGCAATATGCAAAACTAAAAAACTTGAGAACTTAATAAAATATTTAAGTAATATATCTAGGATGAACTTGATTATTTGAATTCATGAACCGTCTAATTAAAAGTTTCATTAACTTTTAGCACTAAAGTCTCCAACCAAATAAAGTCAAATGTCATAAAGCCTTCAAAGTCTATTTTTTATCAGTTTTAAATTATGACAAGACTAGATTATCTTTTTCATGGTTTATCTATTTCATATATGTCATTTAAAAAAATTAAATACTTCATTTTTTTTCCTTTAAACTTTGCCATTATTACTTGGTATTTTCAATAAAAAAGTATTAATTATTTAAAGAATTAATAAAAGATTAATGTAATTAATTAGGACTATATTTTTCTAGAATTAAGATTATTTAATAAATTTATAAATTCTTGTACAATTACACACTTGAAATGAAGTGGAAGAAGTAAAATTTAATAGGCCAATTATTTAAATTGATCCAAAAATTGTTTATATTAAAAATAAAAACAATTAATAATACCACAAGGGTTGTGGTACTTTACATGCACTACTCTTATCTATTTTACCCTTTGATTTCCCTTCACCAGTTCGCTTATCTAATTCAATGATCAAATTTTCACAATATGGTTTCAGCTTCACATCCCAACCCCAAATTCCATGCTTAGAGTAAGCACCAATTTCCATTTGTATTCCCATCTTCAACCTTCTACGCTCTATATCTGTCGTTAAATTTACTGCCAAAGGACTCAACATGAACAGCCTCTCCCACTCACAACCTTGAGGATTGGATTGGATTCGAAATACCCTTTCTCGCTTCGTGTCAATTCGCATTATTTTACTCATTCGCCCGCAAGAAATAGGCGTACCATCATATGAAAGATAAGCTGTAAATGGTCGAACTGTAATATTTATGTTGGATTTATGGTTTTCAAATACTAACTTTGCGTTCCAAGAAACGACCAATCTTTTTGAATGGGTCACGTAAAATGATTCGAAGGTTAGGGATGATAGCTTGAGGGAAAGTGTAGCTAGCTTTGGTCCATATTTTAGGGTTTGATAACTTGCTATGCTTAGGCAAATCGTACAGAATAAAACCAACACAATACAAATCACAAGCTTGAAAGTTTTACACCCTTTAGAGCTCGTAGACATGGAGGGCAAGAGTGATTAAGATGAAGAGAGAAGGAGAAAGGGATACAAAATATTTTCTTGAATGATAGTTATTTATGATATTGATGATTTCTGGCAAATTTGCTTTGAATAATTATGTAAAACCTCCTTTCGGGTATGTATTTAATGATTCACAACATGTTCTTTCTAAAGCTTATTGTTATTATAATTTGTTTAAATGAGATTCTGGTATAGTGACAGTTTATTTTGTTTTTAATATTTTGTTTTATTTTTCAGAATCAAAGGCAATGCTTCCTTTTAGGACCTACACCTAATTAACAATGAGAAACCTTGCTGTCCTTGTCTCATTTATCTATTGTGTTTCTTGAATTCAACATTTCCATGTTGGCTAACAAATATCTGAGTTGGTGGGTATCTATATTTATTAGCTTACGTGTAATATGGGCAAAACAAATGAATTGTTGATTTCCGAAAATGATGAGATGTGCTCTCTCCCTAGTCCCTACCCTTCTTGAGCGAAAGTCCCATTCTAACCAAAAATTTTTTTATGTTATTATCTCCCTTTGATCTTACTAGTTGATCAAAGTCTTCTCTTCGTTGCATTTGAATTCTTTACTAGTTGAGTTTGACTCAAAGAATATGATTGATTGGATGTTGAATACGAATAATAAACCTTGGCGTTGGTGGAAAAAATTTAACTGGTTGTATTGTTTGGTCTCATCTCTAGTACACATTGCATTTTATCATCTTAAAAGAAGCAAGAATAATTTTGCAAATGTGTGGGTTAAAATTGGAGTTCGTGCACAGAGTGAATTTTTTGGTTTAGTTATGAAGAGTTTGTGTTTGACTTTATTTCAACTATTTATTCCCTTATCTATAAGAGAAGCAATAGCTGTCTTTTATGAACTTTATATTATTTTGGTTTGAGGATTTTTCCCTAACATTTTCGGATTAGGTTAGTTTGTTTGCGATGAGCGTATTGGCTCGGGTTTAAACACGTGAATATGTTAAGTTTTTCTTGAATTTAAAAAAATTAATAAAGTAACTAAACTACTTATAAAAAGAAACACAGATAGACTTCCACTATTATCAGCCAAAAAGAAATATCGTAAGATAAGATAAGAACTTTTTGCCCCTAAGACACCCATGCTTTCCTTTGGTCAACAACTAAGCACAGATACATTAGACATCCCACCCAAAAACACCTCTGAAACTTGACAGGTTTATTCGTAAGTGCATGAAATCGCAAACGAGTAATAAAGAGTAAGTAGAGCATCATTCCATAAAGATTGCATACCAAGTATCAGAATTGTGTTAACCTATTAATATTTAAATGAAAATAAAGAGAATGTATTTGAGATTAAAAAAATTTAAGTAAAACAAAGAGAATGAGATCAAGCAATAAATTATTGAAAAGAACCAAGGTTTAAAAGATAGGATTTTGACTTCACTTAATTCTATCCAGTTTTTCTTGTTAGTTTGATAATTAGTTATAATTATTCAAGAAGGAGAAATAATCCTAAAATTGCCAATAAGTTTTCTCGATGTTTTATTAGCTATTTTGACCCGATTTAATTAATCATCTCTTAATGGCGCAACCAAATATAGATTAAATCATTAAGTTCTATTATTATTCAAGAATCCACGAATTATGGCTTTTAATTTTATGAAAACCTCTCACGAGTCAGACCATCTAGCTCTCGCATCAAATTATTATTCTCATGAAATTGATTACCCTGTTCATATTAAAAACCCTTCTCTCAATAGTAATTTTTGAAATAAATCAATCAAGGAGAGAAACTTTACCTAGAAGTATTAAGATTAATGATAAACTTTACTTGAATAAAGAAAATAAAATCTAATATTATAAAATGGAGGTAAATTTATGCTAAATCATATCCCTAATACGGAGATTTATCGACATAATAAATGAATCAAACTCAATAATATTTGTAAACAATCCCATAAAGAATAATAAACGAAAGAGAGTTTAGAAATAAAAACTAGTCAACGATTGGCTTGAACAGTTTGCTTAAATCTTTACACCAACTTGAGTACTTGAAGTCTTGAAAAGAGAGAACACTATATAGAGAATGAGAGAATTAGAGATCAAAAGATGATAATAACGTAGGTAATCTCTCTCTTTTAATAGACTCTTTGGAAATCTCCAAGTTTGATTGGAAAATAGAATCTCTGATAAAGAAGAAATGGTCTTGAGGTAAGAGACTGTTTGGGCTTGTATTTCTTCCAATTTAAGATTCTTCCAATAGCTTGATAGGATTTAAAATTGATTGGCACATCAAAAAAGCATCTCATGTGGATCCATGCAAGCGGCACGGGCTAGAGTCTTTATTTTCGGCCCAATTGTGAAATCAAGCACTCAACACGGGTGTGCTAAGAAGCACGGTATGGGTGTGCTAGGCTCTGAATCTCCAGGGTAAAGGCAGCACGGGCCATGCTCAGGTGAGCACGTTTTAAGATCAACACTTCCTTGTAGTATGGGGGTGCTCTTTGGCATAACTGGCGCATGTCAGACACTAAATTTCCACAATATTTCCATTGAATTTAGCACAGGGTTGCTGGTTTTCAAGCCCAAGGCGTGCCAAACTCTGAAATTTTTGCTTATTTTTTATATTTTTGGCTGGTTTTCAATCAAAATCCTACAAAATTATTCAAGATCAAGTGAAATGTGATCTAAGGGAACTTTATTGAAAAATTTAAATAAAACTAAATAAAAATTGATTAAAGTAAATGAAAACATAAAAAATTCTAATAAAAACTATATTAAAAATCCTATAAAAGTAACACCTATTAGAACCTATAAAGAAGAGAGTTCAGTCTACAAAAAGCTGACAGAGGTTTAGCCATTAGACCACATCCATCTATCTTACCTAAATAGTAAGCCTTTTCTTGTTCGTTCTTCAAATAATGCTCGTGAAGACAAATTCCTGTCAGCTAAAGAAGATACAACTCCAGTCTTCTTAATGGATTCTTCTTCTCACTAAGAATTTAATGAACCAAGTTCCCCTATATGAGAGTGAAGAGTAAAAACCAACAACCAACTTTCCACTTTTGATGTCCCACGATTTTGGCGGTGCTCCTCCTCCAATAGCTGCAGTGATTTAAGGTAAGTTATTTTTCGAAAATAAAAAGACTTCTAAAGTACAATAATCTTCTTGTGAGTGATATCTAATTAAAGTCTACTATCCATTTTTTGTAGCTAGTCAGGATGCAGATTACAACTTCGCTTTGGGCTATTTTACTGGGAAACGGCCAATTGAATTGTCAAGTGATGAACAAGTTTGTTTGCTCTCTGTGTTACAAAATCAAAGTAGCCTATAGTAGGTATATCTAATTTTTATTGTCCATTTTGCACTCTAACTCTTTGTTTGCAACAAAATTCATATTTCTGTCGAATTCATTTAGAAATTCATATTTTTGTATTTGGAATGAAAAAACATATATAGATTTTAGTTTTACAAATTAAATTATATGGAATTGAACATCACTATGCCAAATCCATAAAAATAAGTAGACTTTCTAAATAAATTCCAGAAAACTAAATCATCTAACCATTTATGACAAAACTATCCTACCAAGTAAATTTTTCAATTTTTACTTATTTAACTCATTTATTTTATTAAACTTGACCAAAACAATTTAAAACATTTTTTTAGAAAAATATTTTCTTATTATTGTGTTTTTTCATTTTAATATTTTTTTTACTATTGAGGGGAGAGATTCAAGTTAAATATACATTTATGACTAAATTAAATATAATAATTTCATTAATATTATATTTATTTTATATATTTATTTTAATAAAAATATAAAAAATTATATAGCATAATATAAACATAATTAGTATTTATTATTTATTTATGAAATTACTATTTGAAGAATATTTTAGGAAACAAAAGTAAATGAATCTTCAATTATAAATTTATTTCATAAATAATTATGTAGAATTCAATTAAATTACATGTTTTAAATTAATCATACGAAATATTAAAATTTATTTATAAATGAATTCTACTAGAATTCATTACAATTCATTTACAAATGAACTGTAAATTCTACATTTTAAATTCATTTATAAAAAAATCTAAAAACCTGAAAATTAAAATGAGGCAAACATTAATTTCTCTGTTTTATGCTTTATTGATTGTTGAGCAGGAACGTAATGCAACATGCTCTGTTTCATGTCATGTAATTTGTGCATTTATGCTTTCTAGGAATATCCTTTTTAAAGAAAATGATAATAATAAATTATTATTATTATTATTATTATTATTATTATTATTATTATTATTATTTTGAACTCAATTATAAATTTGTCAGATAAATTATATGAAATTGAATTCTATTTCATATTATGTCAACCTAAATATAAAAAATCAGTTTCAACTATTACCATAATAAAAAAATAAATAAATTTGTGTCGCCTAATTACAAAAATGAACTCTTTGTGGAACCGGATACAAAAGAGTTTAAAATTTTTTAAAAATTTAAATTTGTAGATGAGATATGTATCCTCTTTCTGTAGTTTCATTTTTCAAATATATCAAGAGAACTAGGTACGTATGACCACAATTCAATTCCAAACCGAAACTGAATCGGTCAAAACCGAAATTGAACTGTGGTCAACTATTTAAAATTTTAAACCGTAATCGAAACCGGCGGTTTAAGGTTCGGTTACGGTTCTTTATATTTAGGGTTTGACACCGGTAGTTTCAGTTTGAAATCGGCAGTTCCAGTTTAAAACCATCATCTTAAAATTTATTAGCATAAATATACCTTATAAATTATAAGTTGAAAAAGAAAAAAAAAATTGCTCCTCATTTAAAAATTTTCAATTTAAATCTTTTACCCTTTAAAAAAATATGTTTTTACATATAAATTAGACAATATTTATTTAAGATTTATTTTTGACTTTCAAATAAATTAAAAAGACATTTTTCTCCCTTACAACAGTCAAAAAAGACAATTCGAAAGATATTTTTTGAAATAAAAAAATTTGCATTGTAATTTTTTTAATTCTTAATTTAGATAGAAAGACGTTTTGCCTCTTTATAATGGAAAAAAAAAACGGCTACTTGAAGGGTATATTTTGGAATAAAAAATTCATATTATTATATTTTTTATTAATTGTTAAATAAAATTAAAGGACATTTTTATCCTTTATAACGGTAAAAAAATGAAAATTTTGAAGGGCATTTTTGTGAATAAAAATTTATATGTTAAGTATAAATACTTGAATAATCTTCCTTTTTTTTTTCACAACATCAATTCATTTTCTCTAAACTCCACTAAATTTCTCCTATCATTTTTTTTTCTCTAATATTTCTAAATAATGGCAATTGGATGTGGAAGCTCAAGACCAAACATGACTCCACAAAATTGGCATTTTGATGCAAGTTTTTTGGATTTTGATGCAAATCCAAATATTGAAACTCAAAAGAGTATTCAACAACAACAAATTCAACGTGAATAAATGATGGAGATGCCAAAGCTTAAATCCAATATTTTCAAGGTGCATTTTACCATAACAAAATTTATGAATGGCAGTATGAAAGTAACTTGCAATTATTGCCAACAAAAATTCATATTCAAAAGAGGAGAATATGGGACATTTACTAAGCATTTGGAAAGAAAACATCCTAGTGAAGCAGGTTTACATAAAACTCAAACACAAATTTTCAGGTATGCAACTTCTAACTCTAATGCAATATTTCATTATTCTGATTAAAAATTTAGGGATGAATTAGCTAGGTTTGTTTCTACTAAACGTCTTTCTTTTAGTTTTGATCAAAAATCAAATTTTTTTTTAATTTTGTCAGAATGCTCTTTAATCCTAATGCTAAACGAATTCTTAGGACTACTCTTATACGAACCATCTATAATCTTTATAAAAAAGAAAAAAAAGAATTAAAAATTTTATTTTTTAAATATAGTTGGATATGTTGCTATTTGTAGTGATATATGAAGTGATAATTGGCAAACACATTCTTATATGGGCATTACATGTCATTGGATTGATGATGCATGAGACATACAAAAAAGGATCATTGTATTTAGAGTTTTTGATGAAAGACATATTGCTGATAATATTTATAGAATGATAAATAGTATTTTGGAGGAATATAATTTAGTTTTTAAAATTTTTTTATTTCTTTTGATAATGATAGTGCAAATACTACTTTATTAATGACTTGCAAAAAGTTTGTCAACCTGCTTTAGGTGGAAAATTTTTTCATCAAAGGTGTGTTTGCCATGTTCTAAATTTATGTGTTCAAGATGCTT
The DNA here is from genome assembly GCA_948099535.1 of Jatropha multifida. Lineage (NCBI taxonomy): Eukaryota > Viridiplantae > Streptophyta > Magnoliopsida > Malpighiales > Euphorbiaceae > Jatropha > Jatropha multifida. The sequence continues at coordinate 7,809 of CANUEX010076617.1, read as the reverse complement.
TAAAATCTCTTAAAAAATTTTTAAGTCCTATTAAAAAAGCACCTACTTATTTGTCGACATATCCACAAGTAATAAAAGAATGGTTTAAATTTTGTAACGCAAATAATAACTAAAAAATTTTCAAAAGATGTACCTACTAGTTAGAATTCTACCTATGAGCTACTTTATGAATCTTTTTCTTATAAAGATTTGTTATGCACTTTTATTTCAAACAATGTTCTAAGTGTTATTTTATATCTCCAGCATTGGGTTATATGTAACAAGATCTTAGAGGTTTTAAAATTTTTTAATGATGCTACTTATACTTTTTATGGTATTTATTATTCTACTTGTCATTTATTTTAAACTAAATGTCTTGATATTGTTGATACTATTCAAGAGCATGAGAATGATATAGACTTATATGTGCCAATTAAAGCTATAAAAACTAAATGGCTCAACTATTATGAGACTATTCCACATGTTTACCTTATTAGATATGTTTTTTATCCTTGATGTAGATTAGATGGTTTATATGATTATTTGGATGAATACTATAAATGTTTATCTCTTCAAGTTGATGTTTCAAAGATATGTTTTGGTGTTAAAAAAATAATAAGAGAATTATATGAAGAATTTGAAAGGCTCTATGGTACACATATTGATCCACCATCTTATTCTTTCCAATGATCTAATTTTAACAGTGAAATTAATGAAAGTACTAAAATTCCCAAAGGGCAATATTTATTGCTGCAAAGGGCAAAAAAACCAAGAGGTGGATTTACTTCTGAAATAGATATTTATCTAACTACTGCATTTGAGTTTGCTGAAAATAGTTTTACAGATCTACATTTTGCTATTTTCGAGTGGTGGAAAACACATGCAACAAACTTTCTCATCCTTTCACTGATTGCAAAGCAAATTCTAGCAACTCCTATATCAACAGTTGCAGTTGAATAAGCCTTTAGCACTGGAGGAAATATTTTGGATGAAATAAGATCAAGAATGAGTCCTAATTCGATCAAGGCTCAAACTTTTCTTGATGATTAGACAAAAGTAAAATGCAGACAACAAGATATTCAAAATGAAATGGAAAAGGAAGACTTATACGATATAGGCACAGATGCATCATTAACGCAAACATCTGGTGATAACAGTGATTAATGTAATGAATTATTTAATTTTTTTTTAAATAAATGTAAATGAATTATATGGATTGCAATTCCTCTATATTCTAATTAAGAGGACACATAGTCAATATAATTTTAAAAAAATTATAAATTAAGTACAAGTTCATTTTTTGATATGTCTCTCAATTAAAATTTATAGAAATTAAACACAAGTAAAGAATTTTAAATTTATTTTTTGTGTAGTTATAATTTTTAATAAATTTTAAAACTATTAATTTACTCTTTTAGTTTCTTATTTAGCTAAAAAACTTAAAAGATTAAAAAAAGTTATCTAATTTCAGTTTCAAATTGGAATTGAACCGAAATCAAACCGGAACTGGCGGTTTTAAAACTGTCTATAAGCGGTTCAGTTCTGGTTCCGCCTTTTTTGAAATCGAAATCGATAGTTTTAAAACCAAAATCAGCAGTTTTGAAACAGCGGTCATGCCTAGAACTAGGCCCACACCTGTGCGATCTGTGAAGCCTTTTTTTTATCAGCAAAAGGATTAAATTTTATTAATTTAAACTGTTCAGAAAAAACTTATTTTATCCAAATATTAATTTGAGCCAATAGGGCCCCACGTACACCCAACTTAATTTGGATAACTTAAGTAAAAAACCTGATCAAAACATCAAAATTCACCTAAACTAAATATAACCAAATCCAAAACAAGAGGTACACTAATCTATATCTATACCAACAATTAAACCCATTCCTTGAGATGAGAAATGATAAGAGAGAGTTAGCAAGCGAAAATCATAATAAGAAATTACTAAAAACTCACCTCAATATAAATTATATCCAAGCTAAAAAAGGTGCAGTCACCTCAACTCCTTTTTTGAACATGCAGTCAGCAAAATTATTTCTGCCTCTATTTATATAGTGAAATTCCACCTGCTCTAAAGAAGACACTATCATATCAAACTTATTAAAATGTTCCCACCACTGCCAAGGATGCTTTTGCCTCTGAATCACCCAACAATCTGCATTTTTTGAGTCAGACTCAATAATCAAAGGTGAGGACCAAAATAACTCAGCAGAATGAAAAATAGCAAGAAGCTCTGCTTCATTTGAGTCTAAAATACTTACTGACTTATAAAAAATACAAACAACTATACCCAACTCATTTCTAAGTACCCCTCCAATACCCGCAACACCCAGTTTTCCTTTTGAAACCCCATCAACATTAAATTTTAGTTTACCAACACTTAGATACTCTCATATATTACAAGAAATAAAGCTTGTTGAAATATATCTTAAAGACTTGAAACTATAACAAATAATTAGTCAAAAGTTACACAATCATACAAACTGGAAGAAAGTGAAGGGTACTTTGCCTTACAAAAACTCAAAACTTCTTATTTTAATCATATCCAGCACCATCTTTGAACTTTGGCTCTCATTTTTAAAAATTAACTTATTACGTCTCACCTATAATGACCATAATGTAATGAAGAAAATCATATTCCAAATTTCACTGCAACCTTTTTCCATAAATAAGCTCCCCAATGCCAATCCAAATCAACCAAATTAATAGAGATGGCGCCTTTAACACTCCACCAACTTAACACAGAATACAAAATATCACTAGCCAAATTACACAATAGCAAGGAATGATTAACACAATTTAGGCTCCAATCCACACAAAGGACATACATAATTCTCCAAATTCGAAATAATTTTTTGTTTAAATACATTTAGCCTGCAAGAAATTTTATCAAGGCATACCTTCCAAGCAAAAATAGCCACTTTGGAAGGTAATAAAGAAGACTACAAACTCTTAAAATTTGGAGAAATCTCACCCAATTCCTTTTCTTCCAAAAGTGAATTCAGATTTTTAACCGAAACATACCTTGTTTATTGAAAGTCCAGATAATTTTATCTTCAGCTAGCTGCGACACAAATATTTCATAAACCTTGATTTGGATCAGTTACCAAGATTCCTCCTTAAAACTTCTAAGTTCTCGGAGCCATTCCAACTTCCAAACCCATCTATTACCAACAAAAGAACCACAACTGCAAACATTTGCTCTTTTATCACAAGCAATACGAAAAAGCCTTGGATAAAAGTTCTTTATAGGAATGTCAAAAAGCCAACAATCTGACCAAAAACTAATTTGTTTTCCATTTTACAAAATCCATCGAAAACCATTTTCAAAAAATAACATCAGTAGGAGAAGAATTACCCAAAGCTACAATGTCACGCTAGATAGGAGATAGCTTTTTCTAAAGAGAACTGTCAACTCTCTGATTCAGCAAAGCATCAACACCATATTTTGATATTAGGACTCTTTTCTAGAGACCTTTCAGATTTGAACCGCCACCACCATTTTCTTAATAGTGCTTTATTTTTCCTTCTAAAATCTAGCACACCTAGCCCCCATTTATTTTTGCTTAAGCATAAAGAGCTCCAAGAAACCCAGTTGACCGGCTTTTCATTTTCTAAACCTTTACCTCAAAGAAACCTCCTTTGCAATCCTTCAATTTTTTTTATTACCTTTGAAGGAGCTTTGAAAATAGACATATAGAACAATGATAATGAAGAAAGAATAGATTTAATAAGGGCTACTTTTCCTCCCATCGACAAGTGTTTCGCCTTCCAATTTGATAATCTAATTTCTAATTTCTCTATCACCGGCTTCCAAGATAGTAATTTCCTTGGGCTACACCCAATAGGAATACTAAGATATTTCGTATGTAGGTGATCAAATAAATAATTTAGTAGCCCTACAAGATTATTCAACTCTCTATCCTCTAAATTGAGCCCGAAAATTCTATTTTTTTGGAAATTAATCTTTAGACCATATAGGAATTTAAAACATAGCAGAATCCTCCTTAAATTCTTAATCTTTTCCTCATTTACATCATTAAATATCACTAAGTCATCCGCAAACTAAAGATGAGTAACCATAATGTTCTCTTCACCAACCTGCACTCTAGAGAGATACCCCCATACCACTGAATTTCTGATAAGAATATTCAGAACTTCTGCAATAATTAGGAAAAGAAATGGAGAGAGTGGATCTCCCTGCTTGAGGCCCCTAAACATCTGGAATTCCTGACTTGGTGAACCCTTAATCAAAATAGATAATCTGGAACTTGATAAGCATTCAGATATCCACCTCCTCCAATTTTCCCTAAATCCCATTTTTTCTAACATACTCAAAAGGAAATCCCAATTTACTGAATCATAAGATTTCTCAAAATCTGCTTTGAATAAAACTCCCTTGGCTTTTCTCTTCTTAAGATCATGAATAATCTCATTACATATTAATATCCCATCTGTAATTTGATGCCATCCTACAAAAGCAAATTGAGTTTCTCTGATAATAGAATTCATCACTTTTCTTATTCCAAGGGGAAGAAGTTTTGATAAGATTTTGTATACACTATCGATGAGAGAAATAGGCCTAAAGTTATTAAAACACTGAGGAGATGGAACCTTAGGCACCAAAGCAATAAAGTTGGAACTGAGGCTCTTTGTGATTTTACCATTGTGATAAAACTCTTGGAAAAATTTTACCACATTGCCTTTAATAATATCCCAAGACTTCTTGAAAAATTCCATTGTGTAACCATTTGGTCATGGAGCTTTAGAAGATGCACAACTCCACAATGCTTCTTTAATTTCCTCTTCTAAAAATCGGGCCTCTAATAATTTACTTTCTTCATCTGATAAGGGTATAACAACATTGCTAGCCAAGAAAGGTCGAGGCATAGGATCATTAGAGTAAATTGAAAAGAAATATTGAACTACTGCATTCCTAACCTCATTAACCTCAGATAGCCATTTGCCTTCAAATTCGACGCCTCCTATATGATTTTTAACATTCCTTCTATTTATAATGTCATGAAAGAATTTTGTGTTTGCATCCCCTCACGAATCCACTGAATTCTTGATTTCTGTCATAATAAACTTTCAAAAGAACGCTGTAGAACTCTGAGTTTTTGGCATAAAGATTGTCGACATTGAACCTCATTAGCTGAAAGAAGTGTTTACTCTGCTTTTATATCTAATTCTGCTAGAGCATCTACACATTTAGAAATCTCTATGTGAATTACACCTCGCCTCCGAGAAGAAATTGGACAATGGTTACAGCAAGTTTGGTTTAGACCAAAAACACGAAGGCTACCCCATTTTGATAGCCATTCATTACACACCAGAAACGATCTAATCTACTCATTTTACTGCCAGAGTACATCTTGACGGCAGCCCTTTCTCTCATGATGATTCCTTACTACATTAAAATCTCCTACTAAACAAACTAACCCATTACAGTTCAGAATGAGACCCTGTAATTTAGACCATAACATTTTCCTTGTAGAAAGATCATTTGGTGCATAAATATTGAACAAAAAACAAAGCTCAGTTTCCCTTGAGAATTTGCCAACAAGTAAGATATAACAAGACCCAAGAACTACATCAGATTTCATAAAAGATTATGCATTCCAAATAGCCAAAAGGGCTCTAGATGCCCTTATAGAGTCAATAGAAACCCATTGGAAATTAGAATCCAACCACAACTTGCCCACAAACTTTTTTTCTATACCCGCCTTTTTTGTTTCTTGTAAGAGTAAGACATTAGCATTCTCTGATCTAACTAGCTTCTTTACTTCCCTATGCTTCCCTTTACCCCAAGCCCTTTTATTATTTAGTATCATGAATTGATTTATCAGGATGCAACATTTGGGGTTGGACAATACAAACATTAAGTATCAAGAAGCATTCTTTCAGCAAGTGAAAGAACCAGCTTCAATGGGGATCAATTTGTCTTGAAATGAGTAATTTGTCATAATCAAGGAACTACCAGGTCAATTTATAATGAAAGTTCATTAGGAACATGTTTTATGACCCCTAATATTGATTCATATTTGATTTTAAGTTTAATTAACTTGCAGTGGATAGTTTAGAATATGAATTTTAGATATGTTCTTTGTTTACAAAGATTACAATGGAAAAGATTTGTTCCTTCTTTAGAAAATGGATTCTTTAAGTTGATTGTTAGTAAGAAACAAACAGTCATCTGTTAAAATGAGAAAGAAAAAAATTGCAATAGACATATATAAAAAATGTTTCGCTTAGAAATAAACCATAATGAAATTAAACTTTTTCTTATAATTTATATGGAAGTCATAACCATATTTATCATCAAAATCATGTTCTAAGATTTATTTAGACCTCTAATTTGTCGATCTCATTGACATCAAAAACTGATGAGGGCTATCAAAAGACTTCTATATTGGTTGAAATTGTTCTATCAACGTAAAAGCTAAACTGCAAAAGAGGAAACATTTAAAAACTTTAGGCCTTCAACAAATTGCCTCTGAGATATTGAGTAAGCAAAACAAAGAAGCACGTAAATGATAAATCTGCTTTTCTTTAATGTAATTCTTACCGATACCAAACGTTATCTTGGAAAAAGAAATCTGCTTTGATTTCTGTTGGCTTAAGGCCTTTTACAACTTTAATTTTTTGATGATAAATAAAAATAATAAATCGAAATAAATTATTATACAATGTGCTTCTAATTAAGGTCTTTTGCAAAAATTAATTGAAGGAGTTTCATCAAATTGAAAATAAATAAGGCTACTTGAAAAACTAAATGCAATGTAATTTGTAAGTTAGCCTAGTTTAAATTAGTCTAGTTCAATTTGTTAAAATAGAAGGATAAGTCATGCCTATTATAGCTAAATCAAAATAATCTTTCTTATATTTCTAAAATATCTACTTAAAAGAGATATTTTTGTTAAGATAATATTTTTTGAATTATTAAGAGGGAAAATGCATTTCAAATTTCATCTTTCAAAATTAAAAATACATTTCTTTTGGGTAAAAAGATTTTGGAGGCAAAAATGAAACTTAAAATTATCTTGGGCTTTGTAATTTGAAAAGACCAATTTCTATAAAAAGTCATAAGCCCAACTCTTCCCTCTTTTCTTGCAAAAAGTACTGCCGCCACTTTTCTTCTTCTTCCTTTCTTCTTCTAACGTTAAACTTTCTATCTAACGGGAAGAAAATCTCAGTTTGGGTATAAAACATGAGCTGGCAGAAATTTTCATGAATGAGAGCGAAAAACTGATCTTGAATGTTATTATTCAAATCCTCTCATCTCTCTCTTCCTTTTGATTTTCATGAATACTTTCTAAAGAAGAAAAAAATGATTTTCATGAGAGAAGGCTTGTGTTTACTGTATTAAATTTCAAAACTTTCATCTCAAGCTCTTCATCTTCTTCTTCTTCTCCTTCTTTATGCTGTAAATGCATCACTTCAGAGGGAAGAAGATGAATAGTATTTTTGAAAGAAATTTTTCAAAACTGATCTGAAAAATTTTTTAAAATCTCTTTCCTAAGCTTACATGGGCGTAACTCTCTTTCTATTATAGGTTTGTGTAATCTAAAATAGAGTAAAGGAAAAACTTAAATGAAAAATCTTGTGTGAGCAAAGCTTGTGTGAAGCCTGTGCAGTTTGGTAATCAAACACCTCTCATCTGTGTAAAGAGAAAAACCTTGTAAGTTTTCTAGTTCTTAAATAAAAACTAGTGGGGTTAAGTTTCATCTAGTTCTTTGACAAAAACTAGAAAGGATAAGTTTGTAAGTTCTTTGAAAAACTTATGGGTAATGGTTAGTTCTAGGTGTTGGACTATATCATTGTAATAGGCT